>JASDQU010012526.1:168244-179606 GCA_032191745.1 Picea mariana
CTATCATACACCTAAAACGAAGATCGTATGCAAAAGTTACGACCTCGGGAAGTTGATGTACTAACTTACCCAGACAGGGCCCACATGACTTTTGGCGCTTGATCTCCTAGGGTTAGGTTTTTGGATGTCTAGGGTTTTTGGAATTTCTGTTTATTGTAAAAAATTCCTTTAGAGCCTCATTGTAATAATTTTCTAGCGAATGAGCACAACCATCACATCTCTTCTCAGAGATAAGCCACCACCATTCCAGCAAGCTTGTTTCCGCTACATTTTACAATTTCAACTTATTTACTTATTGAATATAAAACCAATTTTACTGTATCTCTATTATTTTGTGTTAATCTCTTGTTAATAATCTGTAGTCATTTCATTCTTCTCATAAAATACAGATCAATTGAATTCCTATTATCAGTGATGAAATCTTCTTGCCTCCTTAGAGCTCTGTGAATATCAATGGTCTCACATGATGGACATATCCAAGATTCCCATGGCCCATTCTAAAGGCACTACATAACACCTGTAAAAACCACCTACCACGACCCATTGCTAAGAGTCTACCATAACCATTAACTAGTCCCATTTCTAACATTCCTTCAGACAATTTACAATAGAACATAAGACTATCAATTTCAAAGATTGATCCACTAACCTTTTATTTTTCAACGCAATGAGGAAGGGGTACCAAAGGATTTAAGAGGATAAGTAGATGAGATACAATTCTAGGCTGTTAAACCCAAAAATGACCCACATGAGAAGCATTGAACCAACAGGCTGAGAAAACTAGAACTACAAAGACACCAAACAAAGACGAGTGAACATAAGACTATCAATTTCAAAGATTGATCCACTAACCTTTTTTTTTTTCAATGGAATGAGGAAGGGGTGCCAAAGGCTTTAAGAGGAGTAGTATATGAGCTACAATTCTAGGCTGCTAAACCAAAAAATGACCCAAATGAGAAGCATTAAACAAATAGGTTGATCAAACTAGAACCACAGAGCCACCAAACAGAGTTGAGTGAACCAGGATGCGACGAGAGTAAAACATAAACCCATGAGAGTGAACCATGACCCATTTCAAGGCCGAAGGAAAATCCTCAATTCAAACCAGAATGGAACAAAGCAAGGGACTACAAATAAATAATCCACAAAGATCTCCAAATTTCATACCTAAAGTCAAATCCATTATCCCACCTATAGTAAAACTCAAATTTGTGTGAAATTGATGAATTTTCTTCCATATTAAACATTGAGTGTGTGAGGGTACCACGAAGTTAATGCACCTTGGTCACCGTGTTTTATGGTTGAATCACCCTTGTGATTAATGTGCCATTTGTCTCTCATGCAACTCTAATACATGACTATGGATTAGAGCTTAAGATATGGGGGAGATTGACACCCCACTTTTTGTTCTTAAGGCACCATAGTCCAGCTAAGCAGCCATATTTCCCAATTGATATGCCTTTTGGTTGAGCTCCCTTAGGATATGGTAGTATTCAACGATTTTGAACCTATTTACTTCTTTTCTTATTCACTTAAGAATTCTTAGAAGTTTTCCATCATTTAGAGAGGAGGCTCTAAGTAGTAATTTGATAACTAATGTTGAGTCCCCAATTACAATAAATCTTTTGATATAAATTTCATCAAGAATCCTCAACCCTTGAAATAGAGCTAATGCCTCCGCTTGATTATTTGACGCTCTACCCAAACCCCATTCAAAGGAATTTTTTTCATTTCCTTTGGGATAAATAACAAACCCCCCACACTTGCCACCCTTGATAATTTATAATTTTAAAATTAAAACAATTTATTTTTCTTATTTTCTTGATCAAAGTTAGTTCTATACTCTTATAAATTTAAAATCACAATTAAATATTTAGAATATAGATATAAATTAGTCGAGCAGTGATAGATTATGATTTCTTATTTCTTTTAATATGAATAGTAGCTACCACTTGAACAAAAGAAGTTGGACTAAAAACTACGAAGTTTTCCTAGACTATTGAAAAATGAAAAAGATAATCAAATTAATAATATTCATAACATTAAATTTACATCTATGTGAAATTTAAAAATAAGTTATAGAGTAACAATGTCATCATTAATAAGATAAAATAGAAAATACCCAAGGATTTAGTGCTCAATGGCCAAGTTTTTCTTGGAATGGAAAAAAGAAATAAAGTTAAAATAGTATAAAGATTTTATCATTTTTTTATTTTCCTAATCAAAACTATTTTTCCCACATCATGAACTTAAAATAAAATGAATATTGCTAAAATTAAAACCAATGTTTATGACCATCATAGTGAGATTGTGGGATTAACCTAAAAATGTGAGACCAAACAATATCTTTTTTTAAATTTATCGAATTTCATAGCTTGATTTTTTTTTAATGAAAATCATAATAATTTTTGCACTTTCTACCATGTTTAATTAAAAAAAATCTAGTTCTTTTTATTGGTTGACATTTTAAAAATGATTAGTTTAGCTCTTTTTGTTGGTTTAATAGATCTTGTCAATGAGTATGTGAGAGATGTTGTAACTTGGATAAGGTTGAGATCATTTTTTTATTATAATATTTATAGTAAATAATATTTAATAATACTAAGGGGTGGCAACTGCAGGGGGGCGATCCTGGAGGAAAAACATAACTCTACTATGCATGGGAATTGAGAATTTCCTCTACTAACAAAGTTTAGGTGTACACCTTACTTCAAGGTTTATGAATGACATTGGATATTCAAATCCATACCCTTACAGTGGTGGGAGAATCAAGTATAATCATTCAGTCAATGAACAAGAATTCTGTTTCAGTTGATTATAAGTTTGCTCTCATTTTGGTTCTAGATCAACAAGAGGTCATTGAGTTTCAAAAAATATCCTTCTTCTAGGTCTTGAGAGTTGGAAATATTTTTGTCATTGATATCAAAGATAGGGAGAGAATATAGATGCCCAAGATGAAGATTGCAAGATGGAGATTCTTGGAAATATTGTTTTTGAATTTTTGATGCTCAATTTGAATACCCTATCTTTGAAGGAATTTTTACTATAAATACCTATCCCAAATGGGAACATAGGTTATAGTGTTGCAAATATTATTATGATAACTTTCCAATGGGATATGCCACTCCCTCTAACTCCTGAGGAATGAGGATATATGAAATTTTCTATCAGATAATGCAACCAAAAAGTTCAGGTCGGCCCAGCTAGTCTTTATAGGTTGGCCCTAAAAGCGAGCGCATGAACACTATAAATACAAGACATGTACGCATTTGAAGCAGATCCAAGCAATAAGATCAAGTCTAAGGTGTGAAAGGGAAGTTGGAGAGTATTCTTGGGATCTAAAGGTGTGCAAAAGGATTTTCTTGGAGTTTTAAGAGTGCGCTATGAAGGACTAAGTTCTATGATGCTGCAAAGTGCATTGTTTTTAAGTTGTGATGATGCAATATGGGATTATATTATGGGAATGATGCTATGAGGTTTGCTAGGGCATGAAGGATAAATATGACTAGGGTTTTAATATATGTTTGGGGTATGAAGCTGATGGGTATTCTATATGCACTAATTCCCTTGATTAAATTGTCAAACCGGGGTAAGTAAACTTAGAGTTGTGGCACTGTACGAGCCAATGCAGAAAAGCTAATGGAAGTATTATTTAACTAGGATATCGTCTACCTAGGGATCAACACTCTATCAATCTTCTTTCTAAATAGATGATTCTTTTTGTTAATTAACAAATTCTATTAATGATCTTTAAGTAATTCTAGGATTATGAACTATTTACCCTAAACAAATTCAAACAATGAATTGATGGACTATTTCTAAATAAGCAAATATCAATATATTTTAAAGCTAGCTAATCTATTCAATTTTTTTTTAAGTAAGCAACAAAAAGTAAGTTATTTCTAAGTTATTTGATCTACCTACCTCTGAGCAAGTAAGCAAGTAAACAACTAACCTATCAAGATTATTTTGACAAGTGAAATCTATTCTTAAAAATAACTCATAGCTATTTATATTTTGTGAAGAATAAATTTTAATACTTAATCAAAAGTAAAAGTGTTATGACTGTATTCAAATTCTAATTGATCAAAACTATTTCTAGCTTGCAGTAAAAGGGAAGAAAGTATTCAAAGGTGATGATTGTGTCTTCGGTGTTGAATAACATCACGATGGCATCTGAATATTAGTGATAGTTCAAGAGGAATTAATTCAATGCTGACTTCTACAGAGAAATGGAAAGTACGAATAAGGCAATCTAAAGAAAGATTTGCAATCATAGAAGCAACACTAAGTATTTCGGGAATCCATGTGATCTCTAAACTTTATACATCAATCGTCAACGATTAGAAGCACTCTTATTCAAATTCACTACTTCAAGCAAATCTATAAACTCATGAACTCATGACTAAAAATTCTAATTCAAATTCATGCAACGCAAACTTCTAATTCTTTATCAATGTCAACTAGAAATTACAATTCAAATTCATAACTGAGATTTCATGATCTAAACTGAACTAATTCTATCATTAAAAATCATATTTCAAAATTAACTAAAAATGATTTTAGAAATCATAATCCAAAATCTATTTCTGTCCTATCATACTAAGGCAAAATTAATAAACAAAATAGATCTACAAAGAAAAATGGCAATTAAATCTATCTCAATTAAAGCTATCAAAACTTGAAAGAACTAATCTATCAAAGCTTGCAAACAATCTTAAACTAATACTCTGTTTACACTAATGCTTTGTCTAAGTTAATGCACTGTCTAAACTAATGCACTGTCTAAACTAATGCTCTGTCTCAATTACCAAAACCAAAGTAATTAATCAAGACTTCAATACAACTATAGAAATTAGTATCCTGCAGGATGATTCATAGCTAAGAAGGAAAAAAACACAATATTATAATTAACCAACTCCTACAAGCAATCTGCAATTAAGGAAAAACAAATTAGATTAACAAATTATAATTGACATATACACAACAATTAAAATTGAGAAATACATGCAGTAAAGAAACAATTACGAATTCTAAATAAGAAACAAGATGAACACACAATATCTACTGATATGCACAATCACCTAGACCACTAGTGGCCCCCCCAACAGGTCGTGGCTACACTCCAACAAGAAAAAACAGGTGCTTAACTCAACGCAATGTTGTCATTAATCATAAAAACAGAGTCTAGAACAAAGTTGTAGATAATGTCTGTATTAAACAATAAAAACTCCTCCCTTAGTCATGCCACTGGTAGTGGTATTTATAGATAATTTACAGCTTGAGAGGTCGACCACTGGAGGGGTTGACCTCCTCTAAAAACAACAAACTCATTAAATGAGTTCTAACAAAAACATCTTATACAAATTTTGTGAGCCACTCAACAATCTCTACAACTGCCTAATCTAAGGTCTGTTGAGCTCTGTAGCTAGAGGCCATGAGGGGGCACAAGACCCAGATCACAGATTCATCCACCAAAGGCTGCCAATGTACCAACCGCTAGCTCCAGTGTGCTCCGAGTGACGAATCGTGTGTCGAATGGAGTGCCGGATCAAGTGATGAACGGAGTGCCGGATGAGGTACCAGATGGAGGATTGGACCACGATTTTTCCCTATTGAAAGAAAACCATGCATTAGATCTTCATAAACATCGAACTGAATTGAATTGATCACAAAACCATTACACAAACACCAATTATACATACCTGATGCGAATTCATGGTGAATTGATATATAAGCCTTTGAGAATCCTTCCAAATGGCTAATATGAAGCATATCATATGTAATATCGATGCAAAAAGGATTTGATCATCGCAATAAAAAAATCAAAACAAGAACCCAACATTACCCCCATGCCTAAGGATTTGCAGGTCCCTCTGCAAACGAAAATGAATCACCCGAAATAAATAGACTCGTGAAGGAGGGGGTGGATTGGCTTTAGAATCTTCTCCCTCTTGTCCTGGAGATTTTTCTTTGGGCCTTTTACGATGTTTCAATTGCGTCCGGAGGCTGCGATTGGTGGTGGTCATTTGATCAACCAATCGTTGGAGAGAATTCATTTTTTCTTGCAATACCGCATTGTCATGATGTAGATGCCTATCCATAGTTTTTCATTCTTCCAACTGTTGAAGCAACTGAGCATTTTCTTGTTGTAATTTCTCAATAATTGGGGTTTGATAAGATGTTTTAGAAGAAGAGGGCTTGGATCCCTTGACGGATGTGGAAGGTATATCAACTTTGGAAGCTGATGTAGGCATCTGGGAGGTAGGAGTAACAAAGTGCTTGTGAGAGGGAATAGGTTCATATTTTACTTCTTTATCAGGTTCAAACTCTTCTGCAGAAACTTCTTTGAGTATTTTATGAGGGATTTCATGATTGGAAGATAATTGGATAGGATCCGAAGTGCTTGGAGGTTTTACATTAGGTTTTCCACTTGCACTTCGAGTACTTCTTCGAAAAGATTCCCCTTTGAACCTATTGGATCCTCTTCTATTCATAGGGACTAAAGGAAAATCTTGCTGTAATGCATCTTGTAACTTCTTAGGTTGAGGATCCACGGGTGTTGAGGGAAATGAGGAATTATCAGCAGGCTTTTTGGTTTTCTTGCCCAATGAGGCTGCAGGGGAATCAACAATTTTCTTGGCCTTTTGTTCAGATAGAGAGATATTTTGAGTTGGAGGGTTTGGAGTCTTTGGAGAATGAGGTTTAGATGGAGTAACAATTTCTAAATCAATTGATCTCTTGCTGGTATTGATTGTCAGATGGGGGTTTGAGAATTGATAGAGGAATTCATCCCATGTCTTTCCCTGTTTAGTCAACTTATTTATGAAAAGAAATTTGATGAGGCCATGGTGGAATTGACTGTTGTGAGGATTAGCCAAGTTTTTACGCGCTTGGGAAGACATTTTCTCAAGACTTTTAAAGAAGTAGAAAGGAAAATTCAAGGGCTTATTAAATTGGAAATGAGCTAACAGACGAAAATGGAAAGCTTTGAAGACATAGTACCTACCTTCACAAGTGATAAGCATGGTAGTTACGATCAGGGGATTAATCAATTCATCCTTGATACATTCTTTGGAGTACCCTTTATCTCCATAAACATTTTGAAATTCAGGCTTGAATACTCTGTTGTAGCTTGGCTGTGGCAATTGATGGTGTTTGAACCATCGATCCCCAACCCATGGAAATTTTGTGTGTAACACCCTTTCATACTGTAACGCTCTGATACCAAACTGTAACACCCTTTCATACTGTAATGATCTGATACCAAACTGTAACACTCCCAACCATCAACCCCATGGTCAGGCCAACATTACTACACGGAATAACAATCTCATACTTAATTCTATATATAAGACATGCATTTAAGAAAATGAAACACATTTAAACTCAGAGTAACCATAAAAATTACTGCTAACATAAATAATCCATGGTATTAACATTAATTTGTATGCACAACAGAATACATGATAAATACAAATATACAAACATGCAAAAAAGTAATTAAAACATCATCTCGTACTTATCTTCGAAATGGTGGTAATTCCACCAACCAGGTGCAGGCCTTCCATGAACCTCCCAGCCTTAGACCACACTTCTCATCAAGCTGAGCAGTGGGTCACCCCCGAGCTAGGACTAAGCTCCACCCCCAAGGCAAGGAATCCTAGGCTAGGCTGAGGTTACAGGGAAAACACACAGTCACAAGGAAGGATTCTCTCCCAGGAACCACTTATGCCCATTTCCCACAGACTCTCCTTCCCCACATGCATGTTCCACCCTAGGAGTATACACCTTCTCTGTCACCTAGACAGTCCTTCGGATGCTAACCTCCCTTGCCTTGGGTTTCAGCAACAGACCGGACTGGAAGTCTCTGAGCTTTGTGGCAGCTACAGGGTTCCTTCCAGGAGTTCTCTCCTTCCTCTACACACTCTCTCACCTGGAGAGAGTCGCTCATAGGCCCAACAACCTATTCTTTCAACTTCAACCACATCTCTTACCTGGAGAGAGTGTTCTACAAACTGGCCAACAAGCCACATAGGTTCAAACACTACACGTCCACCACAATCAATGGGAATCCAGACATGAACACCCCAGGGAAACTACAAATAGGTGGAACAACATAACCAAGCTTAGTAGGGATGGGACACTTCCATTTTCTGTATCTGGTAACACGGGATAGACTCACACTCTAGATTCTCAGGGATGCGTGGCGAGTTGTCCATGCAGGGGTCGATTTAGACTCCATGGTTTAGAATCGAGAAGGGGTGTACTGACTTTCTAGAACAATCACAGACTTTTTCCCGAAATCAACACAGGCTTCTGGTTCAGAAGATGCATGAGGTCTCCTGCAGAGGTCAAACTGGTTCATTCTTAGACAGTCGGGTAGAATGGAGGATCCCCCCACTATGGCTCAACTCGACCATTTTATTTGCATGGGCTTGGGTTGACACTTGTCACCCGTGAAGCTGCATGCTTCCATCAGCGTGCGTTCCTCTCACCATTTGGAAGTCACATGTCATTCCAAAAAAACTTAGGATAAAAACATATTATTCACATGGTATTTTTGGAATAATATTAAAATATTATTCCCAAGGACTTAAGCCCCTAGGCTCAACAATTAGCCCCTCTTCCCACCTTCCAACCCCTAATCTCTTGCCCACTCTGTGGAAGCTTAGTCCGCCATCACTCATTCATCATGGTCAGTCTGCATGCGACGGTGTTTATATTTTATTAATGTTCTGCATTGATACATGTACAAAATCAGGCTCTTGGCCTTCAACCCTTAGGCTCTCTAGCCTAACAAGCACATAATCCCACCAGCTTATATAAACTTGGCTCACCAGCCTTTAAAAAAATTATTACAATTCATTTCATAAACATGATTTACAATGGGGCTCGGCCTTGGGGACACTACAATCCCCCTCCCCTTATTTCTGCACTGTCCTCAGTGCAACTTTACACTGTCTCTGCAAGCTTTTCAAAATTTTCAAAAAGATGCGGGTACTCTGCCTGCATAACATCTTCATGCTCCCATGTCATATTGTCAGGACCGTACCAGGTCCACTGGACATTTACAAGCCCTATAGCTCGATTCTAGAGCTGTTTTTTTTTCCTATCCAATATGTGCAGAGGATGCACTTGCAGGACACCTTCTGGGTCCCCCCTAAACCACATTCCAGTCATGTTGGCAGCGATTATGTGATTATTATTTTTATAAGCTGCCTACACAGGGTCTATGAAATTTTATTACTCTTTATGATCGTTTCTCTAAACGACAGTTGTAAATCGTCACATTTTACCTATCATCTATTCATGCTTCGTTTTCATGATTGAAAGCATGAAAACTCACAACTATCGTTACTATTCTGTTTTAAAATTTCATTGAAAGCATATGGTTTATTACAGAATTGTGATTTCTTGCTATGAGCATGTTGCTCTCCTTGTTTGTGACCCTTTCGATTCTAAGCGTGCCTAAGATATTCATGGTTGTATGAATGAAAGACCCCCACCATTTGATATTCGATTTTTTTTGTATGGATTTTGGTTTGATTTTTGATCATATTTCTTCCATGAAACTTTTGACTATTTGATTTTTGTAAACCTACCTAACTTTGCAATCAAAATATGATGCACACACTATGTTTTCAGAGTACTCTGGTCTTGGCATGTACCCAATGCCAAGGTGGCATACAATGTACAGGATGCCATTACTCCTTAGCATGGTCTCGGGTTTCACAAACCTCTTCACACGCGTTTTGATTAAACACCTTGCCCATCATTTGAATCATCACAACATGTATTGATAAGGCTCCAAGCTATGGCTCTGTTTCCTTTTTGCAAACCCTACCTGTGTGTTGTGCATTAATTACCCATTTGTTCAGTATGGCTCCAGTGGTAAGGGTCGAACCGAATGACATCCAAACCCCACTCTCGTATGATAATTCTAGGGAAGATTTGGAAAGGAACGGTTGGCATATTTTCATCAAAAAGTTTTAGGGTTTTAATATTTAGGCTGCCAAAGAGTTTTCCTTAACCTTTGATGGCTGTAGGGAAAAAATCCGTGATGTGCAATTGGAAGTAACCGAAGAGTTCCTAAGTCAAGCCATGGGATATCCAGCGGTTGGTCAGAAATGGTTCAAAAACGAGAAAGTGGAGGAAGTCCCTTGGAATTTTCTGTTTACCTCACGAAAGATAACCAGCTGTGATCGAGGCATGCCAATTTCATTCTTGAAACCTAGGTGGCATGAATTACTTGCTGTAGTGAAGCAATTCATCACATGTGAGGGATGATTCAGACTTGTTTTCCTATATCATTTACGCCTGCTTATGAGTTTTATTGGTTTTCCGTTGAATATGCTATATTACATACTCAGAAGTCTGTATAAAATAGGGAAAATATTTAGGAAATAAAGGTCAGATTCAAGTCTATTTCATCATGGTTTGATTAAAATCATCCTCATGCACCAGTTACAGTCACAAAATGATTGTTGGGATTTGTTCATTACATGAAATGGTTTTGGCAACCATGAGTTGGGACAAGTAGATAAGCCAGTCATTGAGGAAACCCTTGTGAACCCAACGGCCTCTCCCCCACCTATCAAGGCTTGTGATTTTTCCCCTAACAACGAACCCTCAAGCTACCCTAAGGTCATTCAATAGGACAGTCGACCAGTTACACATCCAAAGGATTGTATTAAAACTGTGAAGAAACCTACAGGAAAGAAGTTAAAAGGCAATGTTGATGTCAATTTCAAAAACAAAAGAGCTGGTTAGTTAATTTCTCGAAGTCTTTGAAATAACAAACCCCCATGTAGACACGATCAACATGATTGAAGTAAGCGAAAGCTCAGACTCAGAAATTGACAAATTCCTTGCTGAAGAAGATCCCGTGTCATTCGGGTTATACCCTGACCAACCCTATAACTATGTTAATAATTTGCCTCCTTGTTAGGATATTCGATTTAATTGAAAAAACTATTTTTATTATTAATATTAGGCTATTTTGTTTATTCAATAAAATAAGATTGCATTTCCTATTATAACTAGCTACAGAATTGCAAGATTCTGTAGCCAGTTAAGAAAATTTGAATTGTTTGATTTGATGACTGAAAACATATTTGAGATCTTCTTATTTTCTTTTGTTTTCAGGATAATTAAGGATCCTATGATTTCAAAGATGATATGAGACACTTTTTGAGATCTCCCAGCCATATCAATTTTGTATTTTGAGTAAACAGAATTAGACTGTTGGTAGTTTTTTGATATCTAGTGAAATCAGGGTGGTTGCATCCCCCTTTATTTTTTGAAACCAATTTGATCTTATGAACAGGAAACAATTATGTTTCCTGAAACCTATATAAAC
>JASDQU010012526.1:179626-195750 GCA_032191745.1 Picea mariana
GTACACCTTACTTCAAGGTTTATGAATGACATTGGATATTCAAATCCATACCCTTACAATGGTGGGAGACTCAAGTATAATCATTTAGTCAATGAACAAGAAATCCGTTTCAGTTGATTATAAGTTTGCTCTCATTTTGGTTATAGATCAACAAGAGGTCATTGGGTTTCAAAAAATATCCTTCTTCTAGGTCTTGAGTGTTGGAAATATTGTTGTCATTGATATCAAAGATAGGGAGAGAATATAGATGCCCAAGATAAATATTGCAAGATGGAGATTCTTGGAAATATTGTTTTTGGATTTTTGATGCTCAATTTGAATACCCTATTTTTGAAGGAATTTTTACTATAAATACCTATCCCAAATGGGAACATAGGTTAAAGTGTTGCAAATATTATTCTGATAACTTTCCAATGGGATATGCCACTCCCTTTAACTCCTGAGGAATGAGGACATATGAAATTTTCTATCAGACAATGCAACCAAAAAGTTCAAGTCGACCCAGCTAGTCTTTATAGGTTGGTCCTAAAAGTGAGCACATGAACACTATAAATACAAGACATGTACGCATTTGAAGCGGATCCAAGAAATAAGATCAAGTCTAAGGTGTGCATAAGAGATTTGAGGTGTGCAAGGGAAGTTGGAGACTATTCTTGGGATCTAAAGGTGTGCATGAGGATTTTCTTGGAGTTTTAAGAGTGTGCTATGAAGGACTAAGTTCTATGATGTTGCAAAGTGCATTGTTTTTAGGTTGTAATGATGCAATATGGGATTATATTATGGGAATCTATGAGGTTTGCTAGGGCATGAAGGATAAATATGACTAGGGTTTGAATATATGTTTGGGGTATGAAGCTGATGGGTATTCTATATGCACTAATTCCCTTAATTAAATTTTCAACCCAGGGTAAGTAAACTTAGAGTTGTGGCACTGTACGAGCCAATGCAGAAAAGCTAATGGAAGTATTATTTAACTAGGATATGGTCTACCTAGGGATCAACACTCTATCAATCTACTTTCTAAATATATGATTCTTTTTGTTAATTAACAAATTCTATTAATGAGCTTTAAGTAATTCTAGGATTATGAACTATTTACCCTAAGCAAATTCAAACAATGAATTGATGGACTATTTCTAAATAAGCAAATATCAATACATTTTAAAGCTAGTTAATTTATTCAATATTTTTTTAAGTAAGCAACAAAAAGTAAGCTATTTCTGAGTTATTTGATCTACCTACCTTTGAGCAAGTAAGCAAGTAAACAACTAACCTATCAAGACTATTTTGACAAGTGAACTCTATTCTTAAAAATAACTCATAACTATTTCTATTTCGTGAAGAATAAATTTTAATACTTAATCAAAAGTAAAAGTGTTATGACTGTATTCAAATTCTAATTGATCAAAACTATTTCTAGCTTGTAGTAAAAGTAAAGAAAATATTCAAAGGTGATGATTGTGTCTTTGGTGTCAAATAACATCACGATGGCATCTGAATATTAGTGACAGTTCAAGAGGAATTAATTCAATGCTGACTTCTACAGAGAAATGGAAATTATGAATAAGGCAATCTAAAGAAAGCTTTGCCATCATAGAAAAAACACTAAGTATTTTGGGAATCCATGTGATATATAAACTTTATACATCAATCGTCAACGATTAAAAGCACTCTTATTCAAATTCACTACTTCAAGCAAATTTATAAACTCATGAACTCATGATTAAAAATCCTAATTCAAATTCACACAGTGCAAACTTCTAATTCTTTATCAATGTCAACTAGAAATTACAATTCAAATTCATAACTGAGATTTCATGATCTAAACTGAACTAATTCTATCATTAAAAATCATATTTCAAAATTATCTAAAAATGATTTTAGAAATCATAATCCAAAATCTATTTCTGTCCTATCATACTAAGGAAAAATTAATAAACAAAATAGATCCACAATGAAAAATGGCAATTAAATATATCTCAATTAAAGCTATCAAAACTTGTAACAACTAATCTATCAAAGCTTGCAAACAATCTTAAACTGATACTCTGTTTACACTAATGCTTTGTATAAGTTAATGCTCTGTGTAAACTAATACTCTGTCTAAACTAATGCTCTGTCTCAATTACCAAAACCAAAGTAATTAATCAAGACTTCAATACAACTATATGAATTAGTATTCTGCAGGATGATTCATAGCTAAGAAGGAAAAAAACACAATACTATAATTAACCAACTCCTACAAGCAATCTGCAATTAAGGAAAAACAAATTAGATGAACAAATTATAATTGACATATACACAACAATTAAAATTGAGAAATACATGCAGTAAATAAACAATTACGAATTCTAAATAAGAAACAAGATGAACACACAATATCTACTGATATACACAATCACCCAGACCACTAGTGCCCTCCCCAACAGGTCGTGGCTACACTCCAACAAGAAAAAAAAAGTGCTTAACTCAACGCAATGCTGTCATTAATCATAAAAACAGATTCTGGAACAAAGTTGCAGATAATGTCTGTATTAAACAATAAAAAATCCTCCCTTAGTCTTTCCACTAGTAGTAGTATTTATAGATAATATACAGCTTGAGAGGTCGACCACTGGAGGGGTCGACATCCTCTAAAAACAACAAACTCATTAAATGAGTTCTAATAAAAACATCTTCTAGAAATTTCGTGAGCCACTCAACAATCACTACATCCGCCCAATTTGAGGTCCATCGAGCTCTGTAGCTAGAGGCCATGAGGGGGCATAAGACCCAGATCATAGATTCGTCCACCAAAGGCCGCCAATGTACCAACTGCTAGCTCCAGTGCGCTCCGAGTGCCAGATCGCGTGGTGAATGGACTGCTAGATGAAGTGCTAAACAGAGTGCCAGATGAGGTACTAGATGGAGGATTGGACCATGATTTTTCCCTATTGAAAGAAAACCATGCATTAGATCTTCATAAACATTGAACTGAACTGAATTGATCACAAAACCATTACACAAACACCAATTATACATACCTAATGCAAATTCATGGTGAATTTATATATAAACCTTTGAGAATCCTTCAAAATGGCTAATATGAATCATATCATATGTAATATCGATGCAAAAAGGATTTGATCATCGCAATAAAAAAATCAAAACAAGAACCCAACATTACCCCCACGCCTAAGGATTTGCAGGTCCCTCTGCAAACAAAAATGAATCACCCGACATAAATAGACTCGTGAAGGAGGGGGTGGATTGGCTTTAGAAGCTTCTCCCTCTTGTCCTGGATATTTTTCTTTGGGCCTTTTACGATGTTTCAATTGCATCCAGAGGCTGCGATTGGTGGTGGTCATTTGATCAACCAATCATTGGAGAGAATTTATTTTTTCTTGCAATACTACATTGTCATGATGTAGATGCCTATCCATAGTTTTCATTCTTCCAACTGTTGAAACAACTGAGCATTTTCTTGTTGTAATTTCTCAATAATTGGGGTATGATCAAATGGTTTAGAAGAAGAGGGCTTGGATCCCTTGACGGATGTGGAAGGTATATCAACTTTGGAAGCTGATGTAGGCATCTGGGAGGTAGGAGTAAGAGATTGCTTGTGAGAGGGAATAGGTTCATATTTTACTTCTTTATCAGGTTCAAACTCTTCTGCAGAAACTTCTCTGAGTCTTTTATGAGGGATTCCATGATTGGAAGATAATTGGATAGGATACAAAGTGTTTGGAGGTTTTACATTAGGTTTTCCACTTGCACTTCGGGTACTTCTTCGAAAATATTCCCCTTTGAACCTATTGGATCCTCTTCTATTCATAGGGACTAAAGGAAAATCTTGCTGAAATGCATCTTGTAACTTCTTAGGTTGAGGATCCATGGGTGTTGAGGGAAATGAGGAATTATCAACAGGATTTTTGGTTTTCTTGCTCGATGAGGCTGCAAGGGAATCAACAATTTTCTTGTCCTTTTGTTCAGACAGAGAGATAGTTTGAGTTGGAGGGTTTGGAGTGTTTGGAGAATGAGGCTTAGATGGAGTAACAGTTCCTAAATCAATTGATCTCTTGCTCGTCTTGACTGTTAGATGGGGGTTTGAGAATTGATAGAGGAATTCATCCCATGTCTTTCCCTGCTTTGGCAACTTAGTTATGAAAAGAAATTTGATGAGGCTATGGTGGAATAGATTGTTGTGAGGATTGGCCAAGTTTTTATGCACTTGGGAAGACATTTTCTCAAGAATTTTAAAGAAGTAGAAAGGAAAATTCAGGGGCTTATTAAATTGGAAATGAGCTAACAGACGAAAATGGCAAGCGTTGAAGACATAGTACCTACCTTCAAAAGTGATAAGCATGGTAATTATGATCAGGGGATTAATTAATTCATCCTTGATACATTCTTTGGAGTACCCTTTATATCCATAAACATTTTGAAATTTAGGCTTGAATACTCTGTTGTAGCTTGGCCGTGGCAATTGATGGTGTTTGAACCATCGATCCCCAATCCGTGGAAATTTCGTGGCTGAGGCAATTGACTCCTCAGAGACCAAGAAGGCTAGATACCCTATGAATTCCAACCTCCCATCAAACCCAAGAGCGAACTGTAGTGGGATGCCATCGCTGTGGCCTTGCAGATTGGCCAAGAGTGGTCCCCACCCTCATTGAAGGAAAATCTCTCTACTCTTTATGAATTCGGGAATGGACAGAAGCTAGACATAGGAGGAAGGTTCATAGAGTTTAGGCATGGTTACAACACAGGGGATGAGAAAAATAATGGAATTGGGTAGAGGGTGAGCGCGACACAACAAGCATGGGATGAGTGGAATGGAAATTGGGCCAAAACACCCAATTTTTAATGCAATTAAGGTGGAAAATGGTTGAATTCGTGAGCGAATTCATCACACCCGATTGCCATGTGTGACTATGATTGCGCAACATTTGAATTTTGAATGGTGTAATTTGGAAGCAATTGTAATTATGTGTGAATTAGATCAATGTCCAAGTCTTCGACTTGGACATTTGATCATAAAAATGCATTAAAAGTTTTTAATTTAATTATCAACGTGAATTTTAACAACATACCATTCAATTCATCTTAACTTACTAGTGAAACAAGTATATCAATTTGAACGATCCTTTTTTGCATGCAATCGTGATCATTTACAATATATGTATATCTCATCTGGTTCTTCATATGGCACTTCATACGGTCGTCCAGATGGCACCCCATCAGGTCTTCCAAATGGCACTCCATATGACACTCCATATGGCACTTCATATGGTACTCCTGTGCAAGTAAAAATTATTCCCATTATAATGGATGTTCACCCATAACACTTAGCTTGGGAAATTTCTGACAACCATGGTGAATAGGAGCATGGACATGATAAGTGTAAATAGAATGATCCATTGTTTATTTCCTTGTCATCGTTCTTGTACACTGTAAAACAATTTGTTCCTCTGTTCATAGGCGTGTAACAAAAATCTGTAGTGAGCATTTAATCGTTTGTAATTGACACAAAGAATCAGTTAAGCAGTCTTTCATTAAAAATGTACAACAAGCTTATAACACACATTGATGTCAACAATATAGAATTTAGCATTTTAATAAAAACAACTACTGATATAATAGCCCAGAATATCATGAAAACAATATAGCAAATTTTTTACAGAGATTCTACTTCCTCTTCTCATGGATTATAATATAGATAGGTAGTGTTTATCATTTTTCAGCTCACNTAGCCTAAGATTTATAGCTTTCCAAGTGTAGAGATAAATTTCACATATTAGTTTGACGAGACAGTTAAAGTATGGCCCCACCTGTAGGATAGAACATCCTGCATATAGTTAAGAAGAGGTAGGCAAGGGAGTCTTAGGATAGTCTTAAAGCTAGCTCCCAATGGGAGATTTATGGAGTTCATTGACGTTTGCTTAACCATGCATACTTATTTTCAACTTTGTCTACAAGTAATTTCATACATCAGGACAAGTTTAAGATTGAGGAATTTTATTTATTGTTTTTCAGATCATCACCCTCGCTAGGTAGAATGCCCCGCTGCCAACAAGCCTGTTCAATACTTCGATGGGTTTACCTAGTCATACCACAGATCGGTACTCGTTGCCAGCATACCTGTTTAGTATCTCGATGGGTTATCCTCTTACACCCTTTTACAACAGAGACTAGTCCACCATCTTATAAGATTTTTATATAAATATTGATTTTTGTAATAAGATGGGGAGACAACTTTGATTTATTTAAGATTGGGATGGTATTTATGTTAGAGGATGAATTTTCTTTATTTATTCCTTATATATTGTCCCGATGTAAGGGGTGCTTAAGTGGACGTAGCCTATCTAAATATATGGTATAATCAAGCATTTTTAGTGTGTAGTGGATGGTACCATTGGAAAAGAACAGAAAGGTATCTTCATGATCGACTCAAATTTTTTTTTTTTTTAAAGTTATAGTGATGTTTCCATGGCTAACCTCTAATCAGACATTCTTGCTACTCTTTCATAAAGATACTTACTCACCTACTGAGGGTTCTTGGGGAAATTGTACAAATAACCTCTAGGTTTTATAGTTAAGGTGTCACTTCCTTATATCCTCTAGTGGTGGAGGTTAAGAGAAACTCCCATTAAAGATGCCTTGAGAAAAAGGAATATAGAAATATTGCAAAAATATGGCTAATTTACAACAAGTCATTATTCAATTAATGCTTAAGCAAACAACAAGGTTCAAATATAGAAATATCTTTTTTGAAGGAAAATACTTCCCTTTTTGTCTCCTTGAAATTGTCCACTCGTGGTGAAATAAATACCTACATAAATCTCTAGATTTGTTTATCAACAAAAACACACTTCAAATTATTTACATATGTACAATCAAAATTCAGAAAAAGTTTCAAGAACAAGGGGAGGGATAAGAAACTTCCCCATATACTAAGGCCAATGCCTTGTCAGTTGACATGACTTGTAGAAAATCTTCTTTGGAAATGGATCCGTGGTAAAGTTTGAGTCGGTGTCCATTCACTACGAAATAGACTTGTCCATCATCGATTGTTTTAATCTTAACAACCCCATTATCATACACGGTAAATACCTCATAAGGACCCAACCACCGAGTGGTAAGTTTTCCTTAAATTTTTTAAAATCGGGAGTCAAACAACAAAGCCCAATCACTAGGTTGGAATTGTTTCTTCTTGATAAATTTGTCATGCCACTTTCTCCTCTGGTTTTGAACTAACATTGTTCATTGGATAACATCTTGCCAAATCTCATCCAACTCATTTAATTGTAGGGATCGTTGTTTCTGTGCCTCATCTAGGTTTAATCCCAATTGTGTGGAAATACGGAAAGTCCTTACTTGGAATTATATTGGTAGAAGTACTTGTTTTCCACACACTAGCTCATAAGGGGTATGCCCAATGGTGTTTCTATAGGTGGTATAATATTCCCACAAAGCCTCTAGAAGTCTATCAGCCCAATCCCTATGGTGTAATTGAACAATCTTGGTTAAGATAGCTTCCAAAACTTTTTTTGTGGACTCTACTTGGCCATTAGCTTGCGGGTTATATGGAGAATACTTGCAATGCTTGATCCCATATTTCTCCGTTAATTCCTTCATCAACTTGGAAGTGAATTGGGTGCCCTGGTCTATAACAATTTCATGAGGAACACCAAAGTGGGTAAAGATTTCTTCATAAATGAATTCAAAAACATATTTTTCGGTAGCCCTAAATAAGGATTTTGCTTCTACCCATTTGGTGACATAATCTATACAAACCAAAATATAGTTCTTCTTACGAGACATGGGTGAAATTGGTCCTGCAAAATCAAGGGCCCATTTCTCAAAAGGTTCTATCATAACTTGGGCACGTAAGGGAATTTCATCAGCTAATGTGGGTCTTCCTATCCTTTGACAACTATTGCAACTCCTCACATATTTGGCAGCATCCTTAAAAATGATGGGCCAATATCCTGTACCTGAATGTAACACCTTATACACTGTATGCTTGTCGGAAAAATGGCCACCACGTGGTCCATCATGAAAACTTCGTCGGATTTCTGGTATCTCATCTTCTCGGACACATCTAAAAATAATCAAGTCTAGTCTAGTATGAAAAAGGTCATGACCAACCCAAGTGTATTTATCACTTTGAGTGATAATTCTATGCTTTTCATGAGGTGACAAATGAGTTGGCAACTTCCTAGTAGCCAAATAATTTTCCATGTCTGCAAAGCATGGGGTATATACAGAGAAGGAAAAGAGATGCTCATCTAGAAAACTATCATCAACAAGAATATCATCATCCTCATGTTTTATGCATGAAATAAAATCAACTACTAAATTCTTCTTTCCAGGTCGGTCAAGGACGGTGATATTGAAATCTTGCAATAACAGGAGCCACCTAGTCACTCGACAATTGGTAATAGGTTTATTCATCAGAAGTACTGGTAGAGTGATCTGTATGTACAAATACTTTGTATCCTGTGATGTAATGGTGAAATTTAATGATGGCATGGACCACTGCCAAGAATTCCCTTTTGGTAACTATATAGTTTAACTTGGTAGGGAACAAGTCCTTACTCACAAAATAAATGGCATAGGACTAATGGTCTTCTTTCTACCCTAATACTCCTCCTATTGCAGTATCAAAGGCATTAATGGATATGTGAAATGGAAGGGCCTAATTGGCCCCCATAAGAATTGGTGCCACAGATAACTTAGCTTTCAAATTTTCAAAGGCGGTTTGACATTGGTCAGTCCAAATAAAATCAACATCTTTTATTAACAATCCAAACATGGGTGCAACAATCTTTATGAATTTTTCAATAAATTTCCGGTAGTATCCGGCATGTCCAAGAAAGCTTCTTACCTCTTTTTGAGTCTTGGGGACTGGAAGTTTGATGATTACCTCAATCTTATAAGGATCCACTTTAATCCCTTCAGATGGAACATGATGTCCTAAGACTACTCCTTCAATCAACAACATTTTACATTTTTCATGACTTAAGGATAGGTTCATTTATTGACATCTGATAAGGACTTTCTCTATATTATCTAGGGCTTCCTGGTAAGTATTGCCATATACTGTAAAGTTGTCCATGTATACTTCCACACAATCATGAATAAGATCAATAAATATTCATAGTAATGCTCATTGAAATGTGGCAGGAGCATTACACAGACCAAATGGTAAGACCCTATAGGCATAGGTTCCCCAAGGACATGTGAAAGTAGTCTTGTCCTGATATTCAGGTGCTATGATAATTTGGTTGTACCCACTATATGAATCTAGGAAGGAGAAGTATTTATTCCCTGACAAGGTATCCAAGACTTGGTCAATGAAAGGAAGGGGGAAATAATCCTTTAGAGTGGCCTTATTAAGTTCCCGAAAATTGACACAAATTCTCCATTTTCCGTTTACTTTCTTTGGAACCACTACAAGTGGGGATACCCATTTACTGTCAGAGATTGGATAAATAAATCCGACATTCAATAACTTCCGTATCTCCTCTTTTACTATATCCTTGAGTGTCGGGTTCATCCTCCTCTGGGGTTGCCTAACAAGTGTTACTTCTTCCTGGGTATATATATGATGAATGCATGTATCATGGTGTATACCCTTCATATCAGTGTATTCCCAGGAGAATTCCCTTGATTGTTCTTTAAGGAAATTTACTAACTGTTTTTGTTGGTTTGCATCTAGTCCATAATTTATATGTAGGAATTTCCCTAGACTAATATCACGGGGCATGGTATAAGTGTGGCAGACTCATCTATCTCAAAAATAAAAGATTTCAAAGAAAAATTTGATGGGTCCAACTGTTCCTGAAATTCTTCCCCAAACATGTACTGAAATTGGGGAAAAGATTGTTGAAAATCAACACACGTGATAACAAAAACAAACTGGTTTAGCACATTTTCCGTTGTTTGTTTCTGAAGTTCCCATGAATGAGCACTTGGAAACATGAGTTCTTCCCAGTCTTCATTCTCATATGGACATTCAAGCCACCATAGATTCTCCATGATAGGTTGACCTGGTGGGTATATGGTAAGCTTCTGTATAGAAAGTCCATTTGAGATGGTCATTTCACCTTCTCTACAACCAATAAATGCATTGGCTGTGGCCAACCAAGGTCTTCCCAAGATAACGATATTCCCTTTAGAAGGATTCTTTGAATGAACGAAAAGAAATTATACTAGGTATTCCCTTTAGTAGGTTCTTCCCAGTCTTCATTCTCATATGGACATTCAAGCCACCATAGATTCTCCATGATAGGTTGAGCTGGTGGGTATATGATAATCTTCTATATAGAAAGTCCATTTGAGATGGTCATTTCACCTTCTCTACAACCAATAAATGCATTGGCTGTGGCCAATGAAGGTCTTCCCAAGATAACAGGATGCCCTTTAACAAGATCCTTTGAATGAATGACAAGAAAGTCTACTAGGTATTCCCATGAGGCTAATGTAACTATGATATCATCTAAGATTCCTTAAGGTATAACCTTTGTTTTATCTTCTAATTCCAAAATAGTTGGGGTAGGTCTAAGAAGAGGTTT
This sequence comes from Picea mariana, assembly GCA_032191745.1. Classification (NCBI taxonomy): domain Eukaryota; kingdom Viridiplantae; phylum Streptophyta; class Pinopsida; order Pinales; family Pinaceae; genus Picea; species Picea mariana. Next base: position 190,186 of record JASDQU010012526.1, read on the forward strand.
TAACTGTAATTCCTCCAAGGTAGTAACAATCATAACATTAATGGATTCCACTAGGTCTATGAGAGTGTTTCCTATGGGAACCTTATTAATGGTTATTGTTACTACGGGGTTCCCTGGGTTCCCATACTTTGCGACCCTAGGATGCTCTGATATGTATTCACAGGATTTTCCTATCAAATGTACTATTGGAGGATCCTTCTGCTTCCTACTTGGTTTCTTGATATACAATTGTTTGACCACCTTACTAGAATGTCCTTTATGGATTTTAACAAGGTAATTTTGACATAGATATTCTTCAACTCATTCAAAATGTCAAATTCCAGTTGGGTCGCAGGTTTCTCAATTACTAATCTTTTTGAATAAGGAGGGGATTTTGTAATATGTGAAGATTCATTTTGGGGAAGCTTTGGTTCCTGGTATTTAGGAATGATAACATCATCCCACTTAGTGTCATCCATGGGTTTTTCAAGAGTTTCATCTTCTTCTTCTTCCCGGATGACTATTGAAGGCCTCTATCTATCCAAAACTTTTCTTTACCTTAGTTGAATCTCCTACAATGGAACAAGAGAAACAACATACGTCGGAAATGTTTGCATCTCAACATTGTGAAGAGATTGAGTTAGTTTGTTATTGGGGTTGGGCACTGGTTGTGTCGATAATAATGTCGGTCTTGGGGAGCTTGTATTTTGGTATTGTTGGTGTTGTTGTGGAATAGGAGGTAAAGGTGGGGGAACAAAACCTAGAAAAAGTTCCCTGATGTTCGGTGGAAACTGGGGGTAAGGATGAGTGGGCATAGGGACAGGTGGAGCTTGAGTGTTTCCTTGGGTATGCCCTCATCTCCATCCTTGTAGCCAAGGATGGTGATACTGTGTAGACTAGTTTTTCCAATTCGGTGAGTTCCACTGTTGTGGTTGTTGATAATAGGGTGGAACTTGGGGCAATAGATCCTAGTATGCAGGATGAATCCTAGGCTGCCATGGCCTCCTAGGTGCATTAGAGGATTCCCCAGGATCCCCACTTTTGTAAATGGATAATAAACCGAGTAGTGATGGGCATTTTTCAGTTGGGCGGTCTTCAGTGTAGAAGCCACAAACTGAAATATTATCTAATGGGCGTTCCCTTGAGGAATGCTTCCTCTTGCATCTTGGAAAAAATATGCACATTACTGCATTCACCTCCTCCTGTTTCTTTTTAATCTTTAGGGTGTCTAACTGGGAACCTATCGTACTTAAGATATTGGTTTTGAAGTTCTCCAGTAGGTTTCCTATCTCTACCCTTGTGATACCACCTGGACTAACTGATTTTAGGTTTCTACTATAAGGATCCCGATCATTCTTCCCCGTTTTGGCTCTACTCCTCGAGTAATTCCTACACATTTCATAGATATCAATAAATGGTTTATGGGATATGTCACTTGATTCCATCAGGTTCAATGTCTCTAGGTATTCTTCCGAAATACCTTTAAGGAAAAAATTTATGACTGCATCATCTGGAAGGTCATGGTACTTCGATTTCTGTGAGATATAAGAAAACCTTTTTATGTAATCCTCGAGACTCCCATCCTCTAACTGTTGGATCTTAAAAATATCATTATGAGAATCCTTGGACTTGTAGTAGTCTTGGTATTTTTTAACAAATATAGCTTTCATGTCTTCCTAAGACCTAATACTGGACTCTCCCAACCTCATGAACCATATTAGTGTGGAATCCTTGAGGGTGGCAGGAAAAAGTTTTAGTTTCTGGGCATCTTGCAAGTAATTGTAGCTCCTACACAAGATGTCAAACTCAAATAGGAAGGTATCCGGGTCCTCACTGCTTTTTCCGTAAAACATGGGCAGTGCCGAGAGTGGAATTTTCTTCATGTTGACATTCTGTGTGGTATCCAAAATTGGAAACCCGAAGGTGGTTTTGGTTTGGTTTCCAACTTCTTCTCCTTCATCATGTCTTACATGGTTGTGATCCTATTGATCATTCATAATGGTTTGGTTTCCAAAGAGAGAGTACTTAAATGGTTCTATCCTTGAAGATAACAAAGTATCCCAAGGTTCTTTCCTAGGAAAGGTATCCCTTCGATGGGAAGATTTATCTACTATTTTTATGTCCGTGGCTTTACTCGAGCCAGTTGAAACTATTGGTGCCAAAGTTTTTGTTTCAACTTGGGAAACAATTATATTGGTTGAACTACTGTTGGCACAGGGGCATACCCAGGGTTGAACACTTCAACAACGCACCAACAAAACCCTAACTACTTGCCCTTTCGGAAACACTTGTGAAGTAGATGAAATCTCACCCGAGGTAGAGGTAGGGGGGGTTGTAGGATTCAGGTGTCTGCAACCTAGTTGGGACACATATCTGTGATCACAATACTTAACAGAGAACTTAGAAATTAACCTTAATTAGTTTTTAACCCTTATTCACATCGCAGGTCAAACCCTGATTACAGAACACCATAGTATTACTCAAGATCTAAGTACATCTAACCATTCAACACATAAAATCCGAGCAAATTCATTCATATATAGAGCACTAAGCATCAATGGATCTACCTATTATACATCAAGATCATTACACTAAGCAAGTAAATACATAAACAACATAGCACAAAGCACATCAACACAAGATATTCGTGGTTCACCCCAGTGTGGGGCTACGTCCACCAATATTCTTCTCTTCTTATTAGTCTCTTCCAATCTTATTACATGCACAGATCCACAAAGCCAACTCTGCATAGGACAGGATATCTATGCGCACCTCGCCAGATCCTCCTTCCATGATTTAGGTCAAAGAACAAATCCTTACTCAGTCTATCTGCACCAAGCACGTACAAAACACTTGCACTTAGCTCTACAAGCCTTAACACATCTTCTTGCACATAGATAACATTAGCACTAAGCCATCAACCTACTAGGTCTACTTCTTACATTGCCTAGATACTTATTTATACATTACAAAAAGGGCCTAAACATGGGTAAGACCCATGGGACAACATCCCATACCCGTTACATAAACCCTAAAACCCAAAAATACCACAAAAAGGGCAAGATCCCACGATCTTCACTTCGCCTGGGTGCTCCGTCTTCGACCAACCTATTGAAGTCCCAAAAATGGTCAAACACAACCAAGGTTCTCTCAAAACTTGGTCGAGGGCCAACAACTGCCAAACAGAGTATTCACCTGTTCAGGGTCAGTGATATCTACAAAATTAGGGTCCTCTAATGGTGGTGAAAATGAAAGGTTGTGTTGGTTGGTTCCGATGAAGGCCCGAGTGGTCTTGCCTCCTATCCCACTACTATTGATGTTTCAATTTTCTGCTCTATAGTGCTCCCATTTTTGGTCTCTTCATATAATTCTTTATCTCTTTGGGTTGAGCTAACCCCTATTTTTTGGTATCGATTTGCGAAGTTTATGGGTGGAGTGTTCCTTCCTCCAAAAAGGTTAGAAGGAACCTTGATCAAAAGGTTTGGTTTGGTTTTAATGTATCTACCCTTTGGGTCCCTAGGTTTGTTCATGAAATCAAATAAAAGAAAAAATACCACTGGGTTTGGGGGAACCTTCTATAACAGATGCATAGGTTCTTACCTTTCGTCTTAAAGTTCCCCTGCCACCAAACTAATGCTAGGGTTCATATCAATCTATTTTAAAGCTAGTTAATCTATTCAATATTTTTTTAAGTAAGCAACAAAAAGTAAGCTATTTCCGAGTTATTTGATCTACCTACCTCTGAGCAAGTAACCAAGTAAACAACTAATCTATCAACACTGTTTTGACAAGTGAAATCTATTCTTAAAAAGAACTCATAACTATTTCTATTTCGTGAAGAATAAATTTTAATCTGCTTAATCAAAAGTAAAAGTGTTATGACTGTATTCAAATTCTAATTGATCAAAACTATTTCTAGCTTGCAATAAAAGGAAATAAAGTATTCAAAGGTGATGATTGTGTCTTCGGTGTCGAATAACATCACGATGAGATCTGACTATTAGTGACAGTTCAAGAGGAATTAATTCAATGATGACTTCTACAGAGAAATGGAAAGTATGAATAAGGCAATCTAAAGAAATCTTTGCCATCATAGAAGAAACACTAAGTATTTTAGGAATCCATGTCAACGATTAAAATAAATCTTATTCANATGATTACAAATCCTAATTCTAATTCACGTTGTGCAAAATTCTAATTCTTGATCAATGTCAACTAGAAATTACAATTCAAATTCATCACTGAGATTTCATGATCTAAACTGAACTAATTCTATCATTAAAAATCATATTTCAAAATTAACTAAAAATGCTTTAGAAATAATAATCCAAAATCTATTTCTGTCCTATCATACTAAGGAAAACTTAAAAAAAAAAAAAGATCTACAAAGAAAAATGGCAATTAAATATATCTCAATTAAAGCTATCAAAACTTGAAACAACTAATCTATCAAAGCTTGCAAACAATCTTAAACTAATACTTTGTTTACACTAATGCTATGTCTAAGTTAATTCTCTGTCTAAACTAATACTCTGTCTAAACTAATGCTCTCTCTCAATTACCAAAACCAAAGTAATTAATCAAGAGTTCAATACAACTATCTCAATTAGTATCCTACAGGATAATTCATAGCTAATAAGGACAAAAACACAATACTATAATTAACCAAATCCTACAAGCAATCTGCAATTAAGGAAAAACAAATTATATTAACAAATTATAATTGTCATATACACAACAATTAAAATTGAGAAATACATGCAGTAAAGAAACAATTACGAATTCTAAATAAGCAACAAGATGAACACATAGTATCTACTGATATACACAGTCACCTAGACCACTGGTGGGCCCCCAACAGGTCGTGGCTACACTCCAACAAGAAAATGAAGGTGCTTAACTCAACGAAATGCTGTCATTAATCATAAAAACAGATTCTAGAACAAATTTGTAGATAATGCCTGTATTAAACAATAAAAATTCCTCTCTTAGTTGTTCCATTGGTAATGGTATTTATAGATAATTTACAGCTTGAGAGGTCGACCACTGGAGAGGTCGACCTCCTCTAAAAACAACAAACTCATTAAATGACTTTCAACAACAACATCTTCTAGAAATTTCGTAAGCCACTCAAAAATCACTACAACCACCCAATCTGAGGTGTGTCGAGCTCTCTAGTTGGAGGCCACAAGGGGCATAAAACCTAGATCACCGATTCATCCACCAAAGGCTGCCAATGTACCAATCACCAGGTCCAGTGTGCTCCGAGTGCCGGATCAAGTGTTGAACGGAGTGCTGGTGTTAAGAACCAAATATCAATATAGCATAGAAAATCCTCAGAAAAAGTACTCAATGCCTTGAAAAAGAGATCATTTATGATAATAAGCCTATTCGAGGGGAAAAGCCCCTTCTACACCACTTAAATGTTCAAGTACAAGATGATTCAAAATGAAAATGTCTCCTTGGTATATATAGGAGACTAGGAGGTATAATTACAACTAATGGCCTAAAGCCGACATAAATAAAATAACATTACTAATATAATATGCCCCAATTAAGGGGTAATGAGCCAATATTAGGGCTTAA
>JASDQU010012526.1:196016-210722 GCA_032191745.1 Picea mariana
TTTTGTATTTTGAGTAAACAGAATTAGACTGTTGGTAGTTTTTTGATATCTAGTGAAATCAGGGTGGTTGCATCCCCCTTTATTTTTTGAAACCAATTTGATCTTATGAACAGGAAACAATTATGTTTCCTGAAACCTATATAAACATATCATTTTGTAAACATTTGGATCATCTGAGCCTGGGGCAAGAGTATGGGTGTTTTTATCGCAGACTTGAATGAAACATAATGCACGTTACAGCTTTAGCTTTTCTGTACGATGTTTTGATTAAGGTCATATGTATGATAAATTGATAATAGATGGTGATTACTTTCGTCATCGTGATTTATTACCATTTGACATGATTCATTTTATATGCTGCCCATATCTTATGTTTCAGATACAATATATACACAGTGATCATCTATCCAATTTAAATTACTAGATTCATCTCTAATTTCTGTTGAATGTCTGCATACAAGTTCTTACAGCAAGATTTATCTCATTGTAGCAATTTTCAAATCATATGATTACTGAAACTGTATCTATTAAATGTTATGTTATTATAATTCAATATCCAACATTATTGTTTCGCATTTATTCAGAGCAATCTCAAGATCTGTTGCAGGTTCACTTCTCAGATAAAGGTGGCTGGATATTTAATATCGAATAGACAATGGATGCAATAACAGGTTAGCCTGTTATTTGATTTCATTAGTTTTCTGAATATAGAGGTTTTCCACATATAGAACATTTTCTACTATCTATTATTTTCTGTTCAATTAGGCAGTTTAATGTTTGATTTCATGAGTGTATACATCTAAGAAAACAAACCAAAAAAATTAAATTAGATAGTATTTTCACTTTCTTTATTATTATTGCTAAAGTAATCAATCTACATTTGATTTTTACGAGTTTAGATTAAAAATCATGTTTTGTACAGATTGTATATAGAATTATTAAACATAGATTATTTAAATAAATTGTACATATATATATATATATATATATTTAAATGTACATATAGATTTTAGTGATTGTTATTTATTAAGTATTGCATTTTCTTTAGTTATTTTTCATTTTCTTTAGAACTTAGTTTGGCCAACAGAGCCGCTAAACCCGTCGGAGTGAATTAAACCAAATGGCTTGGGTTAATTAGACAACCTCGGACCGGATTCACTCTTCCAGTTGACGAGCGGTCAATTTCGCCCGTCAACAAATGGCGCTAGAAGGAGGGCCTGAAAACTATTAATGGCACGAGGAGGTCGCAAGACTCCTCCCCCACCTACCTGCTCACCTATAGTAACTAGAAGTCGCTCAGACGACAAATTTTGTCCCTCAAACAACAACCACATCAAACGACGATCCACGAATCACCATTCAACCAGTAACTCCAAACCCCCCAGGTGGCGACATACAAGAAATTGTTCATCAATCCGTCATAAGAACGCACAGTTCCTTAGCCCGTATCAGACAACCAGGTCGACCTTTGAACCAACCATTAGACTTATTTGATATTAGAGTGAAACTTGAAGGTACTGATCTTACCTTAAACCCTACGGATCCAGATCATACCCTCACTCCTGCAGCAGGAGGATCTGGTATTCCACCATCACCACCCCCTTCATCTCCTTCTTCTTCTGCAGAAGAATCCTCAGACGAAGGCAATTCCTCGCCTCAGCCTTCGATACCACCCACACCTATCACCAATCCGAACAATCCCAACAGACCTTGGCTTGAACAAGATGCAGTGGCCATACCTGGTCCCCAACATCCTTTGCCTAAACATCCAGAGAAATGGCTCCTTAAATTTGACCCAGACTCCAAGAAAATCACTGAAGATCACATCAAAAAGTTTATGCTAGCCATTAGGCTCCGTAGTGTTGAGCATGAAGATGTAGTGTGAAGATTTTTTACCTACACCTTTGAAGGCAATGCCTCTACTTGGTACTTTGCCCAACAACCCCACACCATCGTGTCATGGGATAAATTCGAGTCCTGTTTCCTTGAGAACTTCGGAGATGACAAGTCTCCTGAATTTCTAGTCATGGAGCTTTCTAGTTTAAAAATGAACCCCAAAGAAAAGATAAAAGACTTTAATTAAAGGTTCCTGACACTAAAGAACCGAATCCCCACGAATTCGATGCCTTCCAAAAATCTTATTGTCACATACTACACGAAAGCCTTACATCAAAACATAGCCATTTGGTTAAAGAGGTCCAAGAAAGCCACATTGTTAGAAGCCTTCGAGGAGGCGAGTCAAATCAAGAAATATATTCTTATCTTAAAAGACAATACCTATAACGAGATAGAGACTAGTTCATCCTCCAAGAAGAAAATCAAAATTCTTCCTAGACCTCCCCAAAACAAAGTTCAACCAGAGAGTTCGGATCTAGAAAACTTATAGAAAGTCGTTTAGAAGTTATCCAATCAAGTTATAGATTTGAAAAGGTTGGCTAAAGAAGCTTCTTCGAGCAAAGGGCCTTACAAACCCCCTTTTAGGAATCCTTTTCCCACAAATTGACCTAACTCAAATTCTGAAGGCCTAAATCTAGAAATCTTACAATTTGCTATTCGAATGATCCTAGAAGCACATGATAACTTGATTCCTCCCGATATTCCTGAAGAAGTAGCTAAACAAGAGACAGTAGAAGAAGATGAATCATCTCCAAATATTTTCGGACATTTTTCGGATAACATTTTTCAAGCTAATTTCGAAACAGTGCATCCTTACAATACCAGGAGCAAGACAACAAATAAGTCTTCTTCTGAAATTGCAACTACTATGCCTCCAAAACAATATAAATCAATTGAGACTAAACATAATTTAGCGAACCCAAGTTTAGATTATGATTTGATTGAGGATCTAAAGAAACTTAGGGCTAATATTTCTGTTTATGAATTATTAAAATTCCCTTTTCTTTTGCAAAAGATGATGCAGAATATTGCGGAAAACACCAAAAACAACAATCCGAACAACAACAAAGGTGTTGAAAACAACCCCAAAACTCCTCCGAAGGCCTCCACCAAAACGACATATGAACCTCATGATAAAAGAGAACTTCCTGTAAATAGTGTAACAAATGTAGATAAACTAGTTTCAGGGGCTGCGATTAAAAAACAACAAACATCTACTGTTAATACTCGCATAAATGTCCCTCCCTTTTTGTTGACTTTTGAAAATTTCAATAGGAATGTACATAACTGTATGGTAGATTCAGGTGCATCATCTAACATAATGCCTTGGTCTGTCTGTCAAAAAATTAATGCCGAAGTTCAACCGTCCAACTTGAAAATTATCCAGCTTGATTGAACTAGTGTTAAAGTGATAGGCGAATTAAAAAATGTGCTTATCAGATTATCATCTAATCCTAAAGTCCATCAAGTGATTGATATCATTGTTGTAGATATCCCAGAAGTATATGGTTCGTTTTTAAGTAGATATTGGTCAGAACAATTACATGGCTATTTTGCAATGGATTGGTCTCACTTGTGGCTGCCCGAGAATGGAAAGCCTAACATAATCAAGGTAAATTGTGAACGTTATCTGAAGTTCACGGTAACTGATTTAAATGATCCCAATGAACCATTCATTGCTTCTGCCAATTCGCCTGAAATACAGGGGATGGACACTTTTTTCGGCAATTTCATGGCTGAAACTTCTACCATCACTAACCTGGAACAACAATCTAAAATTATGAAATGCACACAGTCAATAACCTTCTCTCAATGGTCACATGCACCTGAAAAAAATCAAATATGGTATCTTTACTTCGATGGGTCAAAATCTAAGGAAGGAGCTGGTGCAGGGTGCATGCTCATCGATCCAGCAAGTAATAAGACTTTGATTGCTTGCCGGTTAGAATTCGAATGTACAAACAACACGACCGAATATGAGGCACTCCTGCGAGGTCTTAGAAAAGCACTAGATTTAAACATTCAGAATTTGATTGTTTTTGGTTATTCATAAATAGTGGTTAGACAGGTAAAAAATTCTATCCACTATTTATCTCTGCACCTAAAAAGCTATCAGACTGAGGTATGGAATTTGATGAACAAGTTTTCTGCGTTTAACATAAATTCTATTCCTAGACTGAATAATTCTGAAGCTGATTTGTTAGCTAATGTCGCTTCAAAACTTTTTCCTGTGGAAGGCCTATCTCTGAATGCATTTTCCGTTGAATTGTTGTTGAGACCGTCCATCTCGGACAACATCATGAATTGGAGAGTCTTCGATAACGATCAACAGATCATCAATTTTCTGCATATGGAAGAAACTTTCCAGGGCGCAATGATCGATGAAGGTACCCATGATGAAAATCTTTGTGACTTTACGGTAATACTAGATCTGAGATCCCCGAAATCTGCATCAGACATGGTAAACTCTATCCTGAATCTGTGGTTAGGTTAGAAATTTTTTATGATGTTCATGATAAGTTCAGAAAATCAGTGAATTGTAAAATGAATAGTTTCTCCTTGACACATGAAAAAGTAAATTTGGGAACTAAAGGCAACCCACTGTGCATCAATTTGGAGTTGGGGTGTTCTGAGCAAAAAAGGTAGAATTTATTAAGTTGTTTAAGGAACTCAAAGATGTTTTTGCCTGGACATACGATGACCTAAAAACCTTTGATCCTAACATCATACAACACATTATTCCCATGAAACCCCAGACCCAACCTTTTCAACAAAAGTTAAGGAAGATGCACCCAAAAATCGAACCAACAGTCAAGAAGGAATTAAACAAACTCCTGAACGCTAAAATAATCTTCCTAGTAAGGAACACACAATTGGTCTCTAATCTTGTCCCTGTTAGAAAGAAGAGTGGTGAAATCCAAATATGTGTCGATTTCTGAAATCTTAACCGAGCATCTGATAAAGACAACTACCCTGTCACTCCCATGGAGCAGATCCTTCAACAAGTATCTGCCTCTGAAAGATTATCCTTGTTGGATGGTTTTTCAGGGTATAACCAAGTCCTTATGTCTCCCCCAGACTAGCTCAAAACTACTTTCCATACCCCATGGAGCACCTACGCTTATAGAAAGATGCCCTTTGGGCTCATAAACACCGGTGCCACTTTTTAGAGAGCGATGGATATCGCTTTCCGCGGCTTAATCAATCAATCTGTAGTAGTTTACCTAGATGACGTCACTGTCTTCTCAAAAAATAAAGGAGATCATCTAACTCATTTAAGATATGTTCTACAACGATGTCGTAAGTACGACATTTCTTTAAATCCTAATTTTTTTTTCTTCGCAGTAGAACAAGGTAAGCTCCTTGGATTCATTGTATCAAATGAAGGGATGATTATTGACCCTGAAAGGACCCAAGTCATTTAAAAACTCCCCCCTCCCTCGTCAAAAAATTCCATGCAATCTTTCTTAGGACAGATAAACTTTGTTAGGAGATTCATCCCCATCTTTTCAGAAATGCTGAGACCATTACAAAACTTAATAAAAAAAGATGTACAGTACCATTGGGGACCTTTAGAAAGTCAGGCTTTCGATTCAATAAAAAAGGCCATAATAGACGCTCCTTCTCTAATGAGCCCTGATTTTTCGCAAGACTTCACCCTCTACACGTTTGCCTCTGACCGATCTTATTCTCCTGTCCTAACTCAAAAGAACGCTGAAAACAATGAAGTCCCAATTGCCTTTATGAGCTCAGCCTTCAAGGGAGAAAAACTTAACTACCCAAAAATAGATCAACAAGCTTATGTTGTTTTTAAAGCAGTAAAACACTTTCGATCTTATCTATTGAAATCTAGGACAAAAATCATTGTACCTTACCCGGCTGTCAGAAATTGTTGGTACAGAAAGAACTAGGCGAAAAAAGGGCAAACTGGGTCACATCCTTACAAGAATATGACATAGAAATCACCCCAGCACAAATTGTTAGAGGCCAAGGTTTATGCAAGTTGGTCACTGATTCAGCTATAGGATAGAAAAATGAAACTGATATGTTAAATCCAGATCAACACCATCAAAATCAAATCTGCTGTGCACAAAACCTTGTTAGTTCATGGTACGAAGACATCAAATTTTGTCTTATACATGGATCGTCTCCCCGTCACCTTGATCCCCAAAAAAGGAGAGCACTAAGATTAAAATCTGCTTCTTTTCAGTTGATTAATGGTATTTTGTTTTGCCAAAATTTTGATGGAATACTTATGCGCTGTCTTGAAAAAGATGAAGCAGAAAAAGTCTTATTGGAGTTACATGCAGGGGAAGCTGGTGGACATTTCGGTGGAGACACCACCACCCACAAAGTATTAAGAGCAGGTTATTACTGGCCTACCCTTATAAGACGCTCATGCCTTATGTCGCAAGTGTGTGATTTGTCAAAAGGCATCTGGACAGATACAAAAACTAACATTCCCTTTGCAACCAGTTTCGGTAGACTCCCCTTTTCAGCAGTGGGGCCGGATATTATAGGCCCAATCAATCTGGTATCCTCGTAGTAGCATAAATACATCATAACAACCACAGATTATTTCACTAGGTGGTCTGAGGCTGCCCCATTAAAAGTTGTAAATACTAGCCAGATGATATCCTTTCTGAATTCAAATATCATCACTCGTTTCGGTATTCCTGAATGCTTAGTATTTGACAATGCTTCCTATTTTTCGTCTCTTGAAATGAGTGATTTCACTCTAGAAAAAGGAATTAAATTAAAATACTCTGCCAGCTATTACCCCCAAGGCAATGGTTTGGCAGAATCAACTAATAAAAATTTGATCAAAATTATCAAGAGAACGGTCTCTCAGTGTCAACAGTTTTACAGAGTAACTCCTAAAACTGTTGTGGGTAAGTCACCTTTCTTTCTCGTTTACGGCAGGGATGCGATTCTTCCACCGCATGTCCTTCTCCCATCTCTACAGTTATCGCAGAAGGTATAGGAAGAAGACTGTCCCCCCTTGGAGAGTCGAATTAACGCTTTGTTAAAGTTAGAGGAAGTAAGGGATCAAGCAAAACGAAAATTTGATCAACATCAACTCATTGTTAAAAACTGGTTTGATTCCAATTCTGCCTCTGACAGAAATTTTGAGGTAGGTGACCTGGTCCTAAAGTGGGACAAACCTCATGAGGGAAAATGAGAGCATACTAAGTTTCAGAACTTGTGGTTGGGACCATTTTTGATTGCTGAGAAACTGGGTCCCAGTTCCTTTCGCTTACAAAATTTAGAGGGACAGCTAGACACCTTCTTGGTGAATGGCCAAGCTCTAAAAAAGTACTTTACCTGATGATGCTCCCATACACCCTTTGTAACTATTTTCTGTTTTGTTTTACTTGCTGTTTGTTTTTCTTTTCTGCTTTGTTTTGGTTCTCATTTCTGCTTATCAGTCTTTCTTTTGAAACAGATATGCTTGCACCATGGGCTAGCTCAGAGAAAGAAAACAAAAAAATTTCCCCTCGAAAATGACTGCTGAAAGTTGTTAAAATATCTATTGTTGTATTTCTTGGAAATTGTAGCCTTGTTAAAGATGACTTTTGTTTTGAAAAGCGTTTTCTTGGTTTCAATCTGCAATTGAAAGTATTCACGATCATCTATAAAAATCCTTTTTACGCTGTCCCTATTCTTTAAGAGAACAACTCAACAATGTCTCCCTGTTCTTGAAAGTCAGTTTTATTAATAAACTATTTCTAGATCTTGATGAAGGACAACTAATTTTTTTTTTCAAGGTCTGTGACATATCAAGATGTGTTAAAAAACTAGAATTTTTAGCGTCACCCCGCTCTATTGAATATCTTTAAAAACTATAATATAAACTTTCAGAGAGCTGTGGGAAGTGCTTGTAAACCCATCGGGACACTGAACAGGTCTGCTGGCAGCGGGTAAATGCATGCATGACACCAAGATAACTTCTCCAGGGTACTGAACAGGCCCGCTGGCAGCGAAGCAATGTCAGGTAAAAGAAAATTCTCATATATGGATTCTATTTTGACCTTAAACGTCCTTCGTTCTGATATGGAATTTCTTGATAGGATACAGATATCAGAGTGGTTTAATTGACATCCCTGTCGAGGATATGGATGCCTGCTGGAAGCAGTGGCCCTGTCAACAGTATTGAAGATTTTAACTTTACATCGTGGCTCTCTTTTGCTAAGATTGTCACCAGTTTTCGTTTCTTAAAAAAAACAGTTTTCTGAAACTGGACTGCATTATAATTATTTGAGGTGCTCAAAAAATTTTTCGGTTGTTTTCGATTCGAATTTTTTCAGATTATTCTAACTTGAACTCGTTCGTGTGACATAGATAACTGCTTCTCCCAGCATGTCGCCATTGTTTGCAGTGATTATATGATTATTATTTTTATAAGATACCTACACAGGGTCTATGAAATTTTATTACTCTTTATGATCATTTCTCTAAACGACAGTTGTAAATCATCACATTTTACCTATCATCTATTCATGCTTCGTTTTCATGACTGAAAGCATGAAAACTCGCAACTATCGTTACTATTCTGTTTTAACATTTCATTGAAAGCATATGGTTTATTACAGAATTGTGATTTCTTTCTATGAGCATGTTGCTCTCCTTGTTTGTGACCCTTTCAATTTTAAGCGTGCCTAAGAGATTCATGGTTCTATGAACGAAAGACCCCCACCATTTGATATTCGATTTTTTTGTATGGATTTTGGTTTGATTTTTGATCATATTTCTTCCATGAAACTTTTGACTATTCGATTTTTGTAAACCTACCTAACTTTGCAATCAACTTATGATGCGCACACTATGTTTTCAGAGTACTCTGGTCCTGGCATGTACCCAATGCCAAGGTGGCATACAATGTACAGGATGCCATTACTCCTTAGCATGGTCTCGGGTTTCACAAAACTCTTCACACACGTTTTGATTAAACACCTTGCCCATTGTTTGCATCATCACAACATGTATTGATAAGGCTCGGGGCTATGGCTCTGTTTCCTTTTTGCAAACCCTACCTGTGTGTTTTGAATTAATTACCCGTCTGTTCAGTATGGCTCCAGTGGTAAGGGTCGAACCGAACGAAATCCAAACCCTGCTCTCATATGATAATGCCAGGGAAGATTTGGAAAGGAACGGTTGGCATATTTTCATCAAAAAGTTTCAGGGTTTTAATCTTCAGGTCGCCCAAGAGTTTGCCTTAACCTTTGATGGCTGTAGGGAAAAAATTGGTGATGTGCAATTGGAAGTAACTGAAGATTTCCTAAGTCAAGCCACATGATTGCCAACGGTTGGTCAGAAATGGTTCAAAAACGTGCAAGTGGAGGAAGTCCCTTGGACTTTACTGTTTACCTCACGAAAGATAACCAGCTGTGATCGAGGTATGCCAATTTCATTCTTGAAACCCAGGTGGCGTGATTTACTTGCTGTAGTGAAGCAATTCATCACATGTGAGGGATGATTCAGACTTGTTTTCCTATATCATTTACGCCTGCTTATGAGTTTTATTGGTTTTCTGTTGAATATGCCTTATTACCTACTCAGAAGTCTGTATAAAATGGTGAAAATATTTAGGAAACAAAGGTCAGATTCAAGTTTATTTCATCATGGCTTGATTAAAATCATCCTCATGCACCAGTTATAGTCACAAAATGATTGTTGGGATTCGTTCATTACACGAAATGGTTTTGGCAACCATGAGTTGGGACAAGTAGATAAGCCAGTCATTGAGGAAACCCTTGTGAACCCAATGGCCTCTCCCCCACCCCTCCAGGCTTGTGATTTTTCCTCTAACAACAAACCCTCAAGCTACCCTAAGGTCATTCAACAGGACAGTCGACCGGTTACACATCCAAAGGATTGTATTAAAACTATGAAGAAACCTACATGAAAGAAGTTAAAAGGCAGTGTTGATGTCAATTTCAAAAACAAAAGAGCTGGTTGGTTAATTTCTCAAATTCTTCAAAATAAAAAACCCCCGTGCAGACACGATCAACATGATTGAAGTGAGCGAAAGCTCAGACTCAGAAATTGACAAATTCCTTGCTGAAGAAGATCCTGTGTCATTCGGGTTATACCCTGACCGACCCTATAACTATGTTAATAATTTGCCTCCTTGTCTAAAGGACAACCCAGAGTTTCCTGGTATCCAACTCTGTGATAAATCTACCATTTGCACGGAGGATTCTCTGACCCGTAATGTTGTTTGTTCTAATGCAAAGTTTTGATAGTCACAATGTGATGTGTGCCGATCGTGGATTGATAGATACTATACTGATGTCCCACTACTACAGTCACGAGTTAAGTCTTTAAGAGACCAAGTTGATATGTTGACAAACGAAAACTACAGACTTGAATCCATCATCCAAGGGAAGGAGAAGCGTTTGAAAACTACAGGTCATGTGATTTTCAAAAACGTAGAGGCAACTACAGCTATCGTTAATTCCAAAGTTTCTTGATACGTTTTGATTTCATGATTAGAGGTATGATTTTTATTTTATTTAATAGCATGATTGTGTCATTCTTAATTTAGGATATTAGATTTGATTGAATAAACTATTTTCATTATTAAGATTAAGCTGTTTTGTTTATTCAATAAAATAAGATTGCATTTCCTATTATAACTAGCTACAGAATCGCAAGATTTTGTAGCCAGTTAAGAAAATTCGAATTGTTTGATTTGATGATTGAAAACATATCTGAGATCTTCTTATTTTCTTTTGTTTTCGGGATAATTAAGGAGCCCATGATTTCAAAGATGATATGAGACACTTTTTGAGATCTCCCAGCCATATCAATTTTGTATTTTGAGTAAACAAAATTAGAATGTTGGTAGTTTTTTGATATCTAGTGAAATCAGGGTGGTTGCATCCCCCTTTATTTTTTGAAACCAATTTGATATTATGAACAGGAAACAGTTATGTTTCCTGAAACCTATATAAACATATCATTTTGTAAACATTTGGATCATCTGAGCCTGGGGCAAGAGTATGGGCGTTTTTATCGTAGACTTGAATGAAACAGAATGCACGTTACAGCTTTAGCTTTTCTGTACGATGTTTTGATTCAGGTCATGTGTATGTTAATTTGATAATAGATGGGGATTGCTTTCATCGTCGTGACTTATTACCATTTGACATGATTCATTTTATATGTTGCCCATATCTTATGTTTGAGATACAATATATACACAGTGATCATCTATCCAATTTAAATTACTAGATTCATCTCTAATTTCTGTTGAATGTCTGCATGCAAGTTCTTACAGGAAGATTTATCTCGTCGTAGAAATTTGCAAATCATATGATTACTATAACTGTATCTATTAAATGTTCTGTTATTATAATTCAATCTCCAGCATTATTGTTTCACATTTATTCGGAGCATTCTCAAGATCTGTTGCAGGTTCACTTCTCAGATAAAGGTGGCTGGATATTCAATATCGAACAGAGATTGGATGCAATAATAGGTTAGCTTGTTATTTGATTTCATTAGTTTGCTGAATATAGAAGTTTTCCACATATAGAACATTTTCTACTATGTATTATTTTCTGTTCAATTAGGTAGTTTAATGTTTGATTTCATGAGTGTATACATCTAAGAAAACAAACCAAAAAAATAAAATTAGATAGTATTTTCACTTTCTTTATTATTATTGCTAAAGTAATCAATCTACATTTGATTTTTACGAGTTTAGAATAAAACTCGTGTTTTGTATAGATTGTATATAGAATTATTAAAAATATATTATTTAAATAAATTGTACATATATATATTTAAATGTACATATAGATTTTAGTGATTGTTATTTATTAAGTATTGCATTTTCTTTAGTTATTTTTCGTTTTCTTTAGAACTTAGTTTGGCCAACGGAGCCGCTAAACCTGCCAGAGTGAATTAATCTAAATAGCTTGGGTTAATTAGACAACCCCAGACCAGATTCACTCTTCCAGTTGACGAGCAGTCAATTTCGCCCGTCAACAAGTCAATAACATGATTAGCGTCAGGTATATATTTCTTAAGCAATGAAACATGAAACACATTATGTACAGTCATAGATGCAGGTAATGCAAGCTTATATGCAACTGGCCCAATCCTTTCCATGATTTCAAACAACCCATAAAATCTTGCTGCCAGCTTGGTGCAACTTCCTAGCTTCAGGGAAATCCTATTAGTTTTCACTTTCAGGAAAACATGATCACCCACTTTGAATTCTTGGTTGGTTCTGTTCTTATCAGCATAACTTTTCTGCTTGTCCTGGGTAGTTTTTAAATTCTATTTAATTTTTATCATTTGGTCCTCCATCTTCTTGAGCAACTCTGGTCCAACGACTGCTCTGTCAGCTGGATTATCCCAACTCACTGGAGTGTTGCGCTTTCTTCCATAAAGTGCTTCAAATGGGCTCATCTTCAATGATGCATGATACCCATTATTGTAGGTGAATTCTACCAAATGCAGGTAGTCTTCCCATCTTGATGGTTATTCCATCATGTACATTCTCAGCATGTCCTCTATTACTCTGTTCACCCTCTCTATCTGTCCATCAGACTCAGTATGTTAAGCTTTACTAAAGTTCAGATTCATTCCGAATCCTTTGAAAATTCCTTTCCAGAAATTCGAGGTGAATTTCGGGTCTCTGTCGGACACAATCGTTTTAGGAATTCTGTGCAATCGTGCCACTTCCTTTAAGAAGATATCAACAACATCTGCTGCCTTGTGGGTGGTTTTTAGTGGAATAAAATGGGCATCTTTTGTAAGCTTGTCCACCACAACCATGATCGAATCATACTGCTTGCTCGTTCTGGGCAATCCTGTAATAAAATCCATGGTCACCACTTCCCACTTCCACTCAGGAATGGGTAAAGGCTGTAACCACCCTGCTGGGTGCCTATGCTTAGCCTTAACTTTCTGTTACTCCATACATCTGGAGATGTATTCAACGATATCCCTCTTCATACCCGACCAAAATTAATGTTTTTTGACTGCTTCCACAGTCTTCTGATATCCAGGGTGTCCAACATAAGTCACGTTATGCATTTCTTTTAGAATCACAAGTTTCAATTCCTGGACATTGGGTATATAGACTCTGTCTTTATATAGAAGTAATCCATCAGCTTCCAAGGTGTAACTTTCCCTTTTTTGTGGCCTTTCACTCTACTGTAGCTTTGCTACTAAATCTTTGTACTACAAATCTACATTTGCAGCTTCCAAAATTCTATCCTTAATATCAGTCCTATACATGCTAATGGTTGTAGCATGTAAGTCATGCACTTTTCTGCTGAGTGCATCAACCACCTTGTTTTCCTTCCCCTTGATATGTTTGATATCAAAGTCATATTCACACAGAAACTCCAGCCGCCTACTTTTTCTCGCGTTTAAAGTCGGCTGTTCAAACAAATATTTCAGATCGTTGTGGTCTGTTTTCAATTAGATTCTCCTTCCCATGAGGTAATGTCTCCATTTCCTCAGAGCGTGGATGATTGCCGCCAGCTCCAAATCATGAGTGGAATAATTCTTTTCATGCTCTTTCAACTTCCTGGACTCATAACAGATTACAAATTCATCTTGGCTGAGAATTCCTCCCAACCCTTCCTTACATGCATCTGTGCACACCACGAAATCCATATTTGGATCTGCAATCCTCAAGATTGGAGTGTTGGTTAACAACTGCTTCAATCACTAGAAACCTTTCTCACACTCTTCAGTTCATTGAAACTTTTTCTCCTTCCTTTGCAAAGAAGTGATAGGGTGAGCTATATTTGAGAACCCTGTTATAAACCTTCTGTAGTAGCCCGCCAGACCCATAAAGGATCTAACTTCCGCCACATTCCTTGGCGCTGACCATTCTCGGATGGCCTCAGCTTTCTTAGGATCCACGATGATCCCTTCTTCTGAAATAATGTGCCCCAAGTAATGGATCTGCCTTTGGTAAAATGAGCATTTGCTCAATTTGGCATACAGTTGGTGTCCTCTCAACACTTGTAGCACCAGTCTTAGGTGTTGTTCATGCTCTTCCTCTGACTTGGAATACACTAAGATGTCATCCAGGAAGACTATGACAAACTTTTCTAAATAGTCCCTGAATACACCATTCATCAAGCACATAAAAACAACAGGTGCGTTTGATAGTCCAAACAACACCACTGTGAACTCGTAATGACCATACCTTGTTCTAAAGGCGGTCTTGCTGATGTCCTCATCCTTTATTCTTACCTGGTGATATCATGATCTGAGATCTATCTCAGAACATATTTTCGCACCCTTCAACTGATCGAAAAGATCATCGATCCTCGACAGAGGATACTTGTTCTTCACAGTTACCTTGTTCAACTGCCGAAAATCAATACACAGCCTCAACGCCCCATCCTTCTTCTTCACGAATAGGACCAAGGCACCCCAAGGTGATATGATGGGGTGAATGTACCCCTTCTTTAGAATCTCTTCAAGCTGCAATTGCAACTCTTTCAGCTCTAGCGTACTCATTCAATAAGGAGCTTTTGACACTGGAGTTGCTCCAGGCATCAAATTTATAGAAAAATTGATGTCTCTCTTCGGAGGTAGTCCAGGTACCTCCTGAAATATGTCTTTGAACTCTGTGCATACCTTATGGTCTCTAATCCTTGAGACTTCATCTTTGGATGCTTCCTCCACACGGGCTGCAAATAATTGACAACCTTTTCTGTAGCAGTTCTTCAGCTGAATGGCTGATATTTCTCTAACATCCACAACTCTAAGAATCCCTTGGACTGTTTTCTGATTCTGTTAAGAACCAAACATCAATATAGCATAGAAAAA
>JASDQU010012527.1:47094-62347 GCA_032191745.1 Picea mariana
AATTCACTTAAAAATGTTAAGAATTGATAAACTTTGGAAAAGCATAGTTTTAACCCAATAATGAGGTAAATGTAATGATGTGGAGGTGATATGAAGGTGAAATGGAAGTAATTGTGAAGGTTTTAGTGAATTAATGGAGTGAAAATAAGGACCATTTTGAGACTCAACAAGTGGTTCTACCACAAATTTTTAAACCACCCATTATCGAGCACAAAATGATGACCTTTTCCACCCATGTAATCCATACAAAATCTTAGGGAATACCAACAGAGTAAGCAATATTAACATTTGGAGAAACACGAGAGACAATCATCATAGACAAGTAAAAATGCATTAAATCACAACCAATCCAGATTCATCTTATTTCCAATGTTACATGCAATTGTAAGGTTTTTTTCTAGTTCTACTACCAAATGTTAAAGAAGAGGCAGACCATGAAATCAATTGGATTATTCTCCCTCTTACAACAAATGCAGATAATATTATGACCACGGTGACTAGGCCAATGGATAGTAGGTTCTCCACATGTGATACAACATAGATGATAATGATCATGCTAGGTTTGATGTATAAAATCAAAAGTTTGCGATCTTGATCAAGCTCTTTATGATCAATGGTATGTTTCTTGAACGCATCCTCATTTCTAGTCATAGGTCCAAAACTGTTGTAACAACACTTCTATATTTTTTGTGTGTCACTGCTCAAGATCTCTAGAAATAAATATGCCAACCTAGAACAAGCCTTTGGAAATAGAAATCATCCAAAGAAAAGGGATACATAGCCCTTTCAGACGTGTCCTCTACCTCACCATGAAAAAGTTCTCAAATCCCCAAAACTAGGATATGTATTTCTTAATTGGATAAATAATTACCCCAACACATTAGAGAGTAATGGTCAATGCTCTCAATAGTTGGAAGCTCATCCAATTAGATATCCAAAACTTGATCTATAGCATTGATTCAAATGATGATATATTGTGTGTCTATTGCATCAATCTTGAAAAGGAACTTGGTGATAGGGGCCATCAGATCCCATCTATCAGTGAGTGTACAAGCCTAAATACACAATTCATGTATACCTCTATCATTTCCACTTCATTTTCATCCTTGAGCCCATACATCCCCTAGTGTTGTAACTTAGTTCTGATACCAATTGTAACATACCCATATGTTATTAAAGACTTACAAAAAAAATGTAAAAGGTGAGGTATGCATAAATCATTTTCAAAAAAATTTGTCTATTGTATTTAGGGCCATAAAGTTCAAGCAATGCCTTCCCCCACACTTCTGTCCAAAATAGTTGCGGGGCAATCAAGGTCTATTTGTATGTCCACATTTTTAGGCAAAAATTACAAAATATTTATTTACAACTTTTTGGAATGATTGAAGCACTACATTTCTCACCAAGGGTACCATGATCAAACTTAAATAGGCTATGAACTTCATAGTGGAAAGTAAATGACCCTAAACCTTTGTGTAATAATTTCTAATGGAATTCTCTACATTTAAGAATTTAAATTCATCATCATATATACTATTAGTGGCCAAATTGGGAATTTTACCCAATTGTCCACTACGATTATATAGGAGTTATGAAGCATGTCTCAATCAAAAGTGGTCAACTATGGCTTTGACAGGTGGTTCTAGAGATATTGACATTGATCCTCAAGGGGATGAAGAAACTTTTCATAAAGAAAAATATCACTTAACTTGAGTTGAAGGAAAGATAAAAGCAATTGAAGTTGTTGCAGCTCTCAAAAGAGTTAGAGCAAGGTTAGAGCCTATCAATGCTTCTTTCCCTCCAACTCTGACCAACATACATGCATCTTGTAGATTCAAGAATACTTTAGTTTAATCTGTTTAGACTTTGCAAGCATACCACAATTCGACAATTGATAAATTCTCCCTCATACACTCATACTCAAATGTAAAATTCACACCTCTTCTCAATGCTAAAATATCTGGTCATTTAAACATAAAGTCCAGAGAAGTCTCAAGTCCAAGGAAGTCTCAATGATTTCTAGACAAAAGGGACACCAATCTGGACAAGGTAAGATAGTTTTCTAATTGCAAATGTTATAATAGCTTGACCTATAAGAGAAACTAATCTAGGTGGATGTTGGTGGCCACCCACCTATTCCAACTGGCTCCTCTTGCCCATTTTTAGTTCAACACGTTCTTCTGTACTTCTTTGTAATTGTGGGTTCTACACTTTTGGGGTTGTCTGAAGCCCTACACATATTTCGAGTGGATACTGGTGGCCTATCACCTAATCTAACTGACTTATTTTGTATGTTTTCATGTCAGCACATCTTGTTGTACTTCTAGGGCCGTTTTGGAGCCCTAAATAGTGTTTTTTGGCTCACCATAGTCAAATTGTAGATGGAGTCAGAGTTTGACGGTGTAATGTGTAGTTCTCTAAAAGACCTTTCCAATGCGCTATCACACGCCTAAAATGGAGGTCGCATGTAAAAGTTACGACTCTGGAATTTGAGGTACCAACTTACCCATAGGGGCCCGCATGAATTTTGGCGTTTCACCTCCTAGAGCTAGGTTTTTGGATGACTAGGGTTTTGGAATTCATGAGTTATATCAAAAGGGCCTCTGAAGCCTCATTGTAATCATTCTTCTTAGACGAATGCAGATAGTAGTTACATCTCTTCTCAAAGATAGCTACCACCATTTGAGCAAGTGTTTCAGTTCTGCATTTTTATAATTTCAGCCTATTTCATTTATTCAATAGAGGATATTGTTCACTGGATATCTGTGTTGTTCTTTGAATCTCCGTATTTATGGTATTCAGTCTGTTAATCACTTCTTTCTGCTCATAAATATGGATTAGTGGTATCAGAGTGGTTTGTTATTCATTTATTTTGCTTCGTGCATGTCCCCGACAAGATCAGGGTACAAGAAGTTGGGACTCAAACCAATCGAGTCATTGGAAGATCGACTGCATCGAGCCCGACAACAACCAATGGGGGATGAAAATAAAGATGATGGAGCAGGATATCCTATTAAAATTTTTTTTGAGGAAGCCCTCACACAACAAAGGAATGAAATGATGGACAACTTTGTGCAGATCCTTCGACGACTACCCACAGGAGAATCATCTTCATCAAGCGGCCATGCAACCCCCTTAAAGGTACAAGTAAATTTTGATATTCCATTATTTGAAGGACTGATAGATGCAGATGTTGTAGATAAATGGTTGAATCTACTCAAAGGATATTTTTTGGTCCATAATTTTTCCGGTAGGGGAAATATTACTTTTGCACTCCTCAAGGCCGTCCCCCATGTTAAGGACTGGTGGGATACTTACTCTGACCAAAGGGTCATAGAGGAATCTACAGTATTTGTGGTTTCCCATACATGGGATTCCTTCTAGGATGCCATTAAAGAACAATACTACCATGTTGGAAGCTACAAGGACCAATACACTAAATGAATCACCTGCGTCAAGAAAGGGACTAGACAATACCAAATTTCACCAATATTTTCCATACCTTGGCACCAAATTGGGTATCAAATACTCTGAGTGACATGTGGTGCTCAAATACCATGACTGTTTGCATAGATATATTCAAACAAAAATGGAGTTTCTGGACATCACCTCATTGGGTACGAATTATAGATACATTGTTAAGATCGAGCATAAATTTAAGCAGAAGAGGCGAGAGTTCGGATCTGCAAACTCCTCACATCCGAAGTAGGGAAGAGGTGGCCCCAACCCAGACAACAAGGGACAAAGAAAATATGGCCACTCTCAGGACAACTAGTCCAAGCCACAACACAACAAGGGAAATGAGAAGATGAAGAAGGACATAGAAAAATGGTGTGAGTATCATAAAATCCCTTGGCACAACACTGAGGAATATAGCTCTAAGCAGTCACTTGTGGCCGAGATGAAGGATTTTTAGTCAGAGGTCGATTTTGATTCCAAATTAAATCTCCAAGGAGGGAAGTGGATTATCGATGTTGAGCCCAGTGCCACTGTCACTACCACCAAATTCTGGCCAAGCAAACCAGAAGAACCAGAGGAAGGGAAATGTCTCTTTCACTCACAGATGTGGGTAAAGGGGGATCTACTTCATTTCATTTTCGATAGCGACAGTCAGAAGAACCTGATTTCAGCAAAGGTCGTCAAGTGGCTAGACCTGCCAATGACAACACACTTGCAGCCCTACACCATCGACTAGCTTCACCAAGGAAGAGATCTCCATGTCAGCGAAAAGTATCGCCTTCCCTACAACATCGAGTGTTTCAAAGATGAGGTATTGTGTGATATTTCTCCCCTTTAAGTTTTTGATGTTATTTTAGGACAACCATATTTGTGGAAGTGTCATGTTGTGTATAAGTCTAGACCCCACAATGTTATTATTACTTTGTGTAGACAATTGTACAAGATACCAGAGGTAGCGTCGCCTACCGCTATTTATTTAATCTATGCTAAGCAATGCAATAAGGTCATTTCAGGCCAAGAAGTTCGTCTTCTTTGTGATCTATGCTCACAATAAGAAAAAGGTCGTCGCCACATACGTAGCCTCTACACAAATCCTCTCTTTGTAGCAGAAGCAAGTGGACAAGATCGTGGAAGAATACATAGACATCTTCTCCTCACACACCGGGGTACCGACACACTTCCAAGTCAAGCATCCAATTGATCTGACCCCTGATGCACCTCTACCTAATGGACCAGACTATCATCGCTTGCTGATAGAAAATGATGAAATCATGATTCAGATCCAAGAGATTCTTCAAAAGGGGCACATCAGACCCAATTCATCCTCTTGCGGAAGATGGATTGTATTGGTGCAAAAGAAGGATGAGACTTGGTGACTCTGCATCGATTACAGATCCTTAAACAAAATTGTAGTTAGGAAATGGTACCCAAATCCTAGGATTGATGACCTTCTTGACCAACTCAAGGGGGAAACGTTCTTCAGAAATATTGATCTAAAGTCTGGCTACCACCAGGTTCCCATTGAACCAACTGATGTATGGAAGACAACCTTCAAATCTAAAGAAGGTATCTTCGAATGGCTGGTCATGCCCTTTTTCTTAAAAAATGCACCAACCACTTTCATGAGGTTGATGGATGATGTATTGAGACCCTTCATCAACTCTTTTGTGGTGGTATACTTGGATAAAATCCTCATTTTTAGCAGAACTTGGGAGGAACACATGCGACATATTCAATAGGTTTTGACATGAACATGATCCAATACTTGGGCTACATTGTTGATGAGCATGGGGTACATGTTGATCCAACTAAGATCCAATTCATCTGTGACTGGCCCACCCAGACCACACTAATTGAGCTTCAGAGTTTCTTGGGACTAGCCAACTTCTACCGACGGTTCGTGTTGGGATTCTCTCATATTGCATGGGCCCTCATCCAAGTGACCAAGGGTGGTGGCATGGAAAATTTTGTGTGGGGGAAGGAACAACAATGAGCATTCGATGATCTGAAGCATCGCTTGTTCTCAACTCCAATACTCTCCTTTCCTAATCTGCAACAACCGCTCGAGATTGAGACTGATGCATCTGACTATGCTGTAGGCACAGTTCTCACTTAGCACGATCATCCAGTGGCATACCATAGTGAGGCACTCTCAGATACTGTTCGAAAATACTCCACCTATGACAAGGAAATGTATTCCATCGTACAAGCCTGTTGTCAATGGAAACATTACATTCTGGGAAAGGAGACGATCATCCACACTAATCACAAGCCCTTGCAGTTCATACAGACATAGGGAAAATTGCAGAACAACCACCATCAAAAGTGGTCCACCTACCTGCAACAGTTCTATCTCAACATCAAGCATAAGACATGGATCTTAAATCATGTCACTGACTGCCTCAGTCCACCTCCCGTGGCTGCACTCACCACTGTGCTCCATTTTTGTGGACATGAGGCATATGAGTGGCCCCAACTTTATCAGCAAGATCTGGACTTCACCACCACCTATCATCTCTTGGGTACAGGAATGACTATCACTGATTTTCACATTCGGGATAGACTATTATGCCATATGGGCCATCTCTATGTTCCTACAAGCAAGCGTGAAAAGCTTATTTGGGAGGCCTACTATAGTGGGATGGAAGGACATTTTGGCATGGAGAAAATTGTAAGAACAAGCATCCACTGATAATATAGTGGACACACAGGTCAAAGGCACTCGCTAGCAGAGGATCCACCTTTATCGGGTTGTCAAGGCAGGGAAACTCCTACACCAAGGCAAGTGGCTCACCCGGGGCCAAATCTAGCAGAAGTTTTCTCACCTGATGGGGGAACTCAATGCAATGGAGACCATTTCTTCCTAAGGGGGGATGATTGATCCAGGTGGATATTGGTGGCCACCCACCTACTCCAACTGGCTCCTCTTGTCTGCTTTTAGTTCAACATGTTCTTCTATACTTCTTTGTAATTGTGGGTTCTACACTTTTGGGTATGTATGAAACCATACACATCTTCCAGGTGGATACTAATGGCCTCTCACCTAATCCAAATGGCTTATTTTTTATGTTTTCATGTCAGCACATCTTGCTATACTTCCAGGGCCGTTTTGGATCCTTAAACAATGTTTTTTTTTTTTTTTGTATTTCCATCATCAAACTATAGGCAGAGTCAAATTTTGATGGCGTAATGTGTAGTTCTCTGAAATACCTTTCCAACGGGCTATCACATGCCTAAAACAGAGCTTGTATGCAAAATTTACGACCCCTGGAAGTTGAGGTACCAACTTACCCATAGGGGGCCACATGAATTTTGGCGTTTCACCTCCTAGGGTTAGGTTTTTGGATTTTTAGAGTTTTGGCATTCATGAGTAATATCAAAAGGGCCTTTGGAGCATCATTTTAATCATTATGCTCAGATGTATGCGTGTAGTAGTCACATCTCTTCTCAGAGATAGCTACCACAATTCAAGCATTGTGTTTTAGTTATGCAGTTTTACAATTTCATCTTATTTCATTCATTCAATAGAATATATTTTTCACTGGATATCTGTGTTGTTCTTCATATCTCAATATTTATGGTATTCAGTCTGTTAATCAGTTCGTTCCGCT
Organism: Picea mariana; assembly: GCA_032191745.1. NCBI lineage: Eukaryota > Viridiplantae > Streptophyta > Pinopsida > Pinales > Pinaceae > Picea > Picea mariana. The sequence continues at coordinate 54,165 of JASDQU010012527.1, forward strand.
CCTAAATCCGAATCATAAACACTTTCACATCAAATTCCCATGCACTTAATTTTAATGGAAAATGCCATTTGTTTTTAATTTGAACAAAGAATAATTTCACATTGGATAACCAATGAATCCCCTATATTTTACTAGAAATAACATAATTCTTTTAGATATCCCTTGAAAACGATGACACGTTAAAATTCAACAATAACATAATACTTTCACAACGGACAACCTAAAATTTGCTAGCAGATGGCCCATAAAAATTGTGCCATAAGAAAATCATTTCAAATTGGATGCCCTAAGTTTTGTTAAAAACCTAGAACCCAAAATAAAGGAGTTAATATCTCACCCCAAGTGAATATATACACCTTATATGTACAATTTTTCAGGCACAACTTTTAAGATTAAACCAAAATAATTGAAAAATCCATAATATCCTTACAAACTCGACATCAATCAACTCACCATTTATTTTAGACATAAATATCCCATCAAGAGAAATGACCCTTTTTGAAGTAATAGAGTCTTTCACAATTCAACATAATTAACACATTTATTAGAATATGGACTTTAATAGTTCAACATGATTATCAATGCTTCTGGTTTTTCTAGTGTGAGTGTTTTGGTGTCAATTAATTTTTAGTGAACCTTTCATTCCATGGCATGAAGAATTAAGGAGTTATGGAAACTGCTAAAATAGTGAACACACTATTTATAAGCCAAACTATAATTAATCTCATACATATTCAACAACTAGACCTATCACCCAACACATAATTCCAACCATAGAAAGCATGACAAATCCATTCAATGTAATGGCAAAGGCATAAATCATGTTTTCCGATATACATTGAGGCCTAGAAAGTGGAGAACTAGTTTTTGCAGTTGCAGATGTATTTCAAGATACAAGGATATAGGTATGCTTAGGAACATGTTTGCATAGCCAAAAATGATACTTCCCCACTACTATGAATTCATACAATTGTTTCAGGTTCACAGTTAACTTGTCTCATTGAGTTGCATATATAACATTTTGTATTCTTACATTTCCAATATTATTTACAATAGTATGGTTCCTATAAACCAAGTTTGTCTAGGTTGTACTAGTTGTTTGAGTACTGATGGCATAAAAAGTGCTTGATAAAGAACATTATTGGACAATTCTAATCTAATTCAGAAAGCCTGGGACTGTTTCCACCATGGTGAATCTCAACACTACAATGACTTTGATTTAAACCATTTTCTAAAGATGCATCACCTCTACCATAACTAACTAAGGTTATGTTGAAGGACTATGATAGAAGCAATCATCTTAAATTTGGAATTATGGTAAAATGCATGGAAATGGTGAAATGGGTACATAGGTGCAATGTAAGGGAAATAGAGGAGAATTGTAAGTAGCATGAGAATTGGTTCAAGACATTTTCCTTCCCAGGAAGTGACTATATATAATTTTCCCACAAAGAAACAGGTTGACCATGTTTAGATTTAACATTAACAAATACAAAATAATTATCTACAAAATAATTAACTTACTATCATGTAGCCCATTTCACTTGTAGGTTAGTTTTTCAAAAAAACGAGTTCATGCATAACCACATAACTATCTATATGAGATTTCCATGTTACTCATTCATGAACAATGTAAACAAGATAATTTATTTGTCATATGCATGGTAGCTATTGATTCACTCCATCATTTATTTAAATTGGTATCCACATACTGCAATCTTCCATTTAAATTTGCATGTTGAAAGTAAATCACTAAACAACCATCATTAATAACAACAATAAACTTTACATGACTTATAGTCAAAATTTAGGGTCACTATCCCAAAACTTATTGATTTTAGGACATTTTTGGTGCTTTAATACCAACTGGTGTGTAGTCAATACAAACAAATAGTATGATAAACTAGAATACACTAAATGTGTGTGTGAAACAAAAATCCTAAAGAAATAATAATAATGAGTCACACAAAGTCTTCTTATGGATTAGGACAACCTCCACCAAATAACTACAATACATTCATATATCCAAATCATATATTCACTTACATAATAATTAATATATTGAACTATATATACATATTTTCACTCATTCCACATTTCCCCCCACTATTAGGACAATCCTTATTACATGTTGTTATGGCATCTTGTGTCGTCTTAGTAGTGAAGATGCCTCTTATTACCTTCATATCCCTCTTTTTCTGCTTGGACCTGCCCAAAACTTTGCTAAAAAGCCTTCTTGGCAATCCACTTACAATTTTGTCTCAGTAAAGGAGAAAGTACTCACCCTTTCCCTTTACTAAAATCACAAGTGCACTCAAAATTACCAAAAACATATAAATACGTGAAAGTTATGCTCTCCTAAGTGGGGTTTACAAGAAAACTAACACTATAACTCCCTAAAATCCATGGAAAAAATGGTCTCAACCATTTTTAAATGGTATAAAAGAGACCCAAATGAAGGAATAATTGCTATCACACAAATTGTAGGTTGGGAAAATCCCGAACCAATCCACAAAGTGGCGAGAACTATGGGAGTATCTACTTTAGTATAAGTACTCCCCTCACTTTAGTCAAGGAGAAATCCTACACAAGGGGGTTGTCCCGGGTGACCTACGAGAAAATGAGATGGAAAGTGGAGAAATGGAAGATGATGCCCCTATAGGTCAAGCTAAGAAGTGGAATATGGATTGGAAACAAGTCTCGATGATGGTCAATGGTTGCCAAATGCTTGAGTATCTATATAAGAGAAATGTACCTTCTCGAGACAAGAGAAAATACAAGTATACAAGCCCAATATTCAAATGGAAAAGAAAGTGAAACTTTCTGTCCCATATAGAAGCAGTAAACAATGATATAAATCAGCAAGTAGATGATAATAGAAGTTGCTAGATACACCACTGAAAGTCAAATAAAGATGCAAGAGATTAATCTAGCAATGACTAGTATAACTCAAGTAGGATAAAGCTAGACTTTAGTGATAAAATAAGGCTGCTAAGAAATGTTATTGAAGAGATATTATGACAGCCTTATGGCTGTAGCAAAATTTTGCTACAACAGAAAAATTCAACCGTCAAAAATCACAAATAAACCACCCAAAAGATGCGCTAAGATTAGTAGGTTATTATGGTTTTTTTTTAGCAATTTCTGATGGTTAAAAAAGTGAGTAAGATAAAGAAGTTTAGATGAGTTTGCTGCAGCCCTAATGGATGTAGCATCGAGTTTATAAAAACAATAAGATGTCATTGACTAATCAAGAAGCCCTAATGGCTTAAACAAGATATTAAGAAAAATAATTAATTCAACTTTAAAGAATTTGAATATCTCTTAAAATCACTTATTCTAATGCAATTTTTAGATTAGTGTTTTGTATCTATTGGGTGAATGGAGTCTTGGATGTAAGAGTTAGATCCACAATATCACTACGGGTGTAGGCTCTTCTACTACATAGAGCATGCAAAACTAAACAAGATAAGAATAGGAGGGTGTAAGCCCTTTTACTCCTCCTAACAACCTTGTAAAGATGGCTATTCAACTAGAAAATAATATGAACCTTGGTGGAGGGTGTATGATTTTATACTCCAAAATTTTTAAACAAGAATATCAATGAAACTAGAGGAAAACACCAACAAATGCAAAAATTTCCTTACCATTTTCATAAAATTAACTTTTAAAAAAAAAAGGGTATACAATGAAATTGACAATAACAAAAAAATTGGTTTAATATAAAAAGATATTAATTCTAACTTAAAAAACTAAAACTATCTCTTTATTATTACAAGTTTTAAGAAGAAAATAATCTATAAAAAAATATAAACATACTCGCATTAACTTTATAAAGATATTGAGAGGTTGACAAGTCCTTAATTTGTTAAAAATATAATTCTAATAAAGTAGAAGATAAAAAATATTTTCTTTTAGAATGTACAAATCTACTTAGAGATTAGATCTCATTATAATGTGTTAACTCATAAGAACTAATTTAAACTTGATAATTTTATTTACAAGTTATTAAAACTTTAGAAACAACTATAAAATAAAATAATTAACTTTTTAATATTATTATTTCAAGTAAATCAATATTAGTTTTTAGTAAAAATCAACATTATCATAATTCTATTTTTCTATGATTACCTTTATTTTTGTTTTTTCAAAACTTTAACACAATTTTTTCAAAACTTTAAAATAATTGATTTATTATTAATTTTGAACAATGATATGATTACCTTTGTTTTTTTTCCAAACTTTAAATCAATTATTAATTTTGAATACTGATATGATTATCTTTGTTTTTTTTCCAAACTTAAAATCAATTGTAAATCAATTGATTCACTATGGGTGAAAGATATTTAAAATATATATATATATATATATATATATATAATATTGATGTTTGTAATATTTTTATTTCTAGCTCCAGATGGGGTGACATGAAGGGTAGCTTCGCCACTTGGCTTAGCACTGAATCATGGCTTAAATGTTGTAGGTCGCTCCCCATCCCTTCAGTATTAAAGATGGGAGCAAGCCATTACAACAATCATACGGATGCGGGACTTCTCCCCCGCGTGAAAGAGCCAGCATTGCAAACATTCAATATGATCGAGTTAAGGAGGATCTAGGTGTTGATGTCCCACGAAAATATGAAATCGAGGAGGTCGGGACATAACTGGTTCATTCTTGTTCTGAACCTCCCTGCCGACTGTGAGCTCTGGTGTGATTTCTTCTGTATCCTGCTGAATCCAAGGGTGTCTTCTATTCACTCCTCCTTCGCAATGCCAAGGGAGTGAGGCAAGCCTCGTTGCGGTTCAGCTTGACACACCCACGCTGCGCAATGACAGATAAGGCAGCATATGGAACACACACTCTCGATGGCCAATTCTATCCTTAGGCAAAGAGAGAGAGTCGCCCATATTGCACTCCATGCTACTGTCACTGAGTCTGCAATGAAGAGGAGAGCCCATACTCCACCAGCTCAGGATAATTGGAAACCCACAGACATGAAGTGAGTTGAAATTCCTGCAATTGAGCCTGAAATACAAGTGGGAAGCAGCTTGAAGGAAGAGTTTGATGAAGAGTTCCCAATCTTCTACGTAGAGGAAATACCATGCCCAGATGATATTGCGACAGCCTTGGAACCTCAAGCAACAGACACGAAAAGGAGGAGGCTCTGCGAGGACATCCCAACCTTCTATGTTGAGGAAATGCCATATGTGGATGAGGGCTTGAAAAGAGTCTGTGTGGTAATGATGCACCACACAGACATTGCCGCCATGGACAAGGAGAAGGCCAGAGCTGAAGCGGGGAAAGAAACCTCAGGCGAGGCAGTTACCAACGAATTGCATGCTCCACTTCTCCGCGCAACACATCTGGATCTCGTGTTCGAACTCCGAGGCCAAATGGCAGACCAGGAGCACAGAGCCCTCCTCATGGGACAACGTTTGGACCTGCTCCTGAAGGCTTACTCCAAAGTTGCAGCTAATCGAAAATGCCCAACGTGCGCACAACTGTTGTCATTCAGGCCAAATCCGTGTGTCAAGAGGACGAGAGCGACTGGTCATCGGGTATTTGAGTTTGTCTTTTTAGTCTGGCTTTCAATTATGCTGTTGTTCAGAGTTAAGACAATCTATGGCCATCTGTCCTGGTTTCCTTTGGGCAGAACAGACGACGAAACAATATTTTAAGCCTATCTTCCTAGACATGCTACACTTGCCCCAAACTATTCTGGTTTCCGGTAAAATGGCAGCACATTTGGTGGCACAATAAACTTATATCTCTCTGTATTTTTGTTAATTTTATATAATAGGTAACACACTTTTTTACTTAAAAAAAAAACAATTTCATTTCTAAATTTTTTAAATATTTAGGATTATTTATTCAAATATTTTCGTTCATCCTAAGACATGGAAAATTACACATCATCTTTTGAAAGCAATATAATTCATCATAATTCTTTGTAAAAAATGTTTTTTAAAATTTGAACTAGTTTTTAGTGGAAGTTATTATCCTCCCTATTTAAATTTGATTCTCACTTGTAATATGCTTATCACTCAAATACTAATTTACTTAAAAGGTCCCACCGTTTCACATAAATGGAGTTGATGGATTAGATTCCCTCTAATCTAGTACTATATAAGATGATCGTGATCCATATTCTGGTTTCAATGATCCATATCTCAATCAAAACATGGTGAAATGCTCCTATCAAAGAACACAATCAGAACATGGTGAAATGGCTCCTATCAAAGAACACAGTGGAATGGGACCCATCAAACAACATAGTAGAATGGCTTCTATTTGCATTTGAGCAAAGGGAGGAGACAAAGCTACGGGCATGTTACATTGACCAATTCAAAGCACCATATCAGTAAAAGTGATATGAACAGTGAACACAAATGTTAAAGATGTAAAAGTAGTATTCTAATTATTTTAAGTTTTGATTTTTTTAGGAAATATTTTCTGTTTAATTTTGTTTTAAATTAGGTTATAAATTGTTAGATCTGCAAAGCAAATTTGAGTAGTTAATTCTATATAATTCAAGTTTCTAATAATTTTTTAGGATGTTGAATTCATTTTTGCATTTAGAAATAAAATTTAAACAACAAAAAATTGTGATTTTGTGCATATTATTAATATGGTAGATTCAACCAAAAAAAACTAAAACTTAAAATAATTAAACAATATAAAAGTGACATGAACAATGAACACAAACGAATGAGAAATGGTTATATTGACAGCTTGGTTATACACCTCACTCCATGCATGCAAATGCATTATTCCTTCCATGGCCATATATATATGCCTCCTTTTACGCTTATGGGTGGGTTTTCCTTCCTCAGTTAGTTTTGTGATGGCTCTAAAACTAGTTATTTGTTGAGTTTCAAGATAATGGTGTCGTGCACTCTTTCCTGTGAACGCAGGGGACCATAATAACTTGTTCCACAACCATTTCTTCATAACTTTTCAGACCTTTCGGGTCCACTGCCAGACTTTAATCCAATTGCACTCCCCGCATTATGTCAAACCCTCCTTGTCATTTAGCCAACCATTTGAGTTGGCCAACTGGTTTCGTTTTGAAACCACTGTTGAGCGTTTGGTACAACTTTGTTTTATATTTGAGGTGTTGGGCAGCCTAAGCATTAACACAATAAGTGCGGAGAAGTGCATGTATTTGAAGATAATGGTGTCGTGCACTCTTTCCTGCCAACGCATGGGACCATAATAACTTGTTCCACGACCATTTCTTCATAACTTGTTTCACCACCAGTTTTTCAGACCTTTCGTGTAAAGGATATGGAGGGTCCACTGCGAGCCTTTAATCCAATTGCACTCCGCCGGGTTATGCCAAACCCTCCTTGTCATTTAGCCAACCATTTGAGTAGGCCAACTGGCTTTGTTTTGAAACCACTGTTGAGTCTTTGGTACAACTCTGTTTTATATATGAGGGCAAACGATGTACCTTTAATCCATAGAAGGCTATGATGCCTGTAACTTCACGCCAAATAATTGATGGCCTCGCCCACGATGAGATCTGTTTTGAAAGAAACGAATCGCCTTTAAAGCCACTGAATAATCTCCTTTTAAATTGAGATGACTCTTGTGAAAACCTATCATCACCCTTGGAGCAATTAAAATGTGCTGGTTGCTGCTAGAATCATGAAATGGGATGTCATTGATGTAACAATTATTGTACAAAGATTCTAGTTTTAGGTGGGAAAGGATGCTGTCCAACAATTTGAATGTGGTTTTCAAAGAGTTTTAAGAGAAAGAGAACTTGGATGTGTAATTCCCTAAGTTTTATATGGATGTTGTTAGTGACCTATAGTAATGCTCAAATTTTTTCAGTTTTGAGGTTGTACAATATTGCCTTGCCTTGTCTCAAGTGCAAGGGCATGTCCAACCTATGCCTACTACAACCAAACTACACCTCTTCATTTAAGATTTACCCATAAATACACCTTAAGTTATAGTTGGCTAGATCTACTACTAAGTTCAATACAACCAAGTTCCAAATAGGCACATGTTCAATAGTGGCTTTAAAGCATCCTAGATCTATTTCACTTTACCAATATTTAATAATGTTTAGCTATTAAATACAATGCAATGAATAGTAACATTCAACAAACATAAAGAGTCCACAACACAAATGTATGGGTAACACTCAATGTAACATCCCTTCTAATACATTG
>JASDQU010012527.1:62394-82110 GCA_032191745.1 Picea mariana
CACAATTTTCTATCTTCCTGTTACTGGAGAGATCTCACCATTATGGTGAGTGAGATCTCCTTATGATCTTCCTTTTGATCCTAGATAGACAATGGGGCCAGACTTCTAATGGTTTCCCTACTTACAAGAAAATTATTTTCCTTGTAACCAAGAAGGACAGTAAACACACATTTAGATCGACAATTGTCCTGATGTATCTAGCTAATGTAGCTCCTAAGATCCAGATCCAACTCCTGCAATCTGCTTTCTGCAAATAAGGAGAAAAACAACTACCGATCTACTTGCTCTTCTAATGTTAGGAAAATTCAATTCACTAAATCTATCCTAATCTAGTTAACACAAGACCATATGTAAGCATTTGCAAATCAAATACAAACACATTTAAGGGAAAACTAATGATCTATTCATTAACCTGTAAGAAATACATCAAACATCATACCTTGGATGTGAAAGCATTCCCCTTCACTCCTAGAACCTAGCTCCTCCTCAACTTCTCAATCTAACTAGGCAATATGACCGTGGCTGTTGTGACTGGAGAAGCACCTCTGCAATTGGACAACATCACTTTGTAAATGATTCTTCCTTCTCTTGCTCGAGCCTTGTCTTATTTATATAGATCCTTGGAAGAGGCTTGGGAGAGCTTCTAGATCTTCTAGAACCCAATAGAAACTCGAATGATGTGAGATCCTAGGCTCATGCCACAAAGAAACAACTCATATATCACTCACCTCTTCGTAACTCATCAAATCTCGAAGGTTATAGGGATTACCACATGTTGCACTATAAACACCCAACGACAATCATTGTATGTTGTTTCCTATATATCTCGCGATGACCTAAAAAAATTCCTAAATCCTGAGCAAGAAATGTGTTTTGACTTCATCTTCTACTCGATTCCCTTCAGGTGATGTAGGGTGGAAAGTAAGGTTATAATATATGCACCCTAATGTGTGAGGTCAAGAAATTAATGGATGACAGAAACACATTGCAATAAAATAGTGTTCATGCGAGGCAGCGTGAGGAGAGAGCAAAGGAGGTCTGGAGGTCAAAGAGTACCTGCAATCAAACACCAAGGATGGATACATTTATATACCATCCCCTAGGTAGACATACTCAGACTGTGAAGAGCGTGGCCCCCAAACAATACATTGTGAAATCCATGACATGACAAGTGGGACTATGGCAATAAAAGAACATGGTGGATCCATGTCATCAATAAGATCATATCCATGAGACAATACAATGTGAATCTATGTCATGAATACAATCATAGCCACCAACAAATACAATGTGGATATATGCCACAACATATATACATCAGGAAGACAATGAGCATTGAGGAAAGTTCCCCCAAAGTATTCAAAGTACTCCTAAATAAGTGATATACTCCCCCGAGAGGGGATGCTGTAAAGGAATGATGTGTCCCTGAACCCAAGGTCTTCGTCCCAAAACTTGATGGTATGAATCTATATCATGTGAAAATATGAGCTGATGTCGAGCATGGAGAAACCATCTGATTACCAATCATTGAGGTATATCATTAACAAACGTGAGGGAATCCACCGATGAGGAAGATGGACCCCAAGGTACCTAGTACAATCTAGCGAGTGTGAATAGAGGATCTGATGTCGAACACTCATAGAATCAATCGATTAGGAGTCAATGATGTAAACCCATTGTCGATCACGAGGAGGCCGACCACTAAATACTGCAAGCTCCAATGTACTAGATGGTTCCTAGATCCCTATCCTAGATAATGTATTGAAGTCAATAGGAAGAGATCCATCGAAGGAGGGCCTTAATGTATCCCCAATCAATTGACATGAAACATATACTGAGAGATGATGTGAAGAGAGAGAATCACCAAGTACAACTGACACAGGGATGGTTGACTCGAAAAGTCAACACAACAACAGATGGTCGATTCAGACTTAAACTTCCCTTGAACATATAGCATGACACAATAGTCACTTGGTGATAAGAAACAAGAGCTAGATGAATATAATACAACAACGCATAAGGCATTGAAGTACTCTCCATGATGACTGGAAGAGTAACTAGTCGAAGGAGTATCTCTGACTCATATTACTGGGACGACTCCAAGGAAAGATAAAACCTAACTTTATGATGAGGACTCAAACAAGTGCCAAGTTCAAGGGTGACTTGATTGAAGTTTCCATTTGGAGAATAGACCAATAATAAAAAAACCATGTGCTTGTTTTTTTTTTTTGTTGTAATTTTTGCCTCCTTCATGGCTTAACAAGAATGAAAGAAGGTTGCAAGTATGCTTAGTTATATATTTTTCATGTCCTTTTATGAGTGTGAAAAAGAGATAAAAGTGCACTTGATTATTTATTTTTCGTGTCCTTTTACGAGTTTGAAAAGAGATAAAAGTATACTCATTTGGAGAGAACGAGTGGTTTAACAACAAGCTCCTATGTTCCAAGCGCATGGAAATGACCTAAGCAACATGAATGCAAATGGTAATGGAAAGTAAGATCCACACTTAACAATTTTTCTCTCCATGGGTGGATGGATGCAAAATGGAGGCCAAATAATGCAAGAGGAAGATGGTCAAGGGATATCGCAATAGCGGTAAGCGAGATCTAAGAAAATAGTAGTGTACTGGCGGGAGGCATGACACAATCAACAAATGCATAGGTGACTATTAAGCAACAATAAAAAAATTTCATGAGCCCCCATAGGATGTGGCCATAAAATAGATGAAGAGGGGAAAATGAGGCTCAATCATCAAGTCATGGCAGGACTAAAGGAGGGATCTTGAGCCTATGGGAAATCACAACATGGGCACCAAATGGAAATCCAGGAGATAACTATGGCACCCATGAAGGGTAGGCACTACCGAACAGGTTATGATGTGAACAAGGAGTGGCTAATGTTGTAACTAGCTAGGATCGAATCTAAGGCATAGTGATAGAAGAATGGGCAGTCAATAATGCAAGATGGTAAATGCAAGGAAAAACCTATCCCTATATGCTAGTTTTGGAACACGTACCTCAAGTTCAATGGAAGTTTCCATCTACGTAAAAAGGTCCCCGTAATCATGTCAACATGTGGAAGTTAGATGCCAAGGTCAATTTAATTAAAAATGGCATTTAAAATAACAATAATCTCACGAAATTAAATAAAACCCACTTACTTGGTCTCAATGAGAAAAAATACTTTTTTATTGCCCCAAAAAGTTATAAAAGGAAACTTACCATGGTTAAAAGTTCATTCTTCATTTGGGAAGAGAGGTGAGTGCAGAGATTTGTCGAGAAACCCTTCTCAAAGTGTAGGTGTCTAGAGCTCATTATGGGGAATTTTCTCAACCATTTAGCTTTCCATCTGATCCAAGTAAAAACTATGAACTCCATCTTCATTTTCCCTGTCTTTTTCATGAGATTTGTTGAGGGAATGGGTAGCCCAAGATCTCTATTTGTGGGTGGTTGAGAGAGTGTCGAGCATGCATGGATTTTGTAGGGTTGTCGCATGACTCCATTAGGTATTCATGCGATGACCTAGATATGTGCCCTAGCTTAGTGAGCCACGGGTGGGGGTGTTGGGTTTTCCTTTGACAGGCTACATTTTTGAATGAATTTTTCCCATAATAGGTTTCTTGTTTTTTGTGGCATGGATGTGTAGGAGACAAAAGGATGATAAAGTGGAAAGAGAGCCCATGAGGCTGATGAATTTTCTTCCCAAGGAGATGCAATTACCTTAGAATCTCTGAGATGCAATTACCTTGGAAGCTCTATTGGGGTCCCATGAGTACCTACAACATACATTGGTTCATATTGGGACCTCGACCATGAATGTTTCATTATCCAGGGGAAGGTATTGCAACTAGACATGGATGATGTGTACTTATATATAAGATTGTCTTGGAGGGGTGTGCCATGGTGAGTGGAGTATGTGTCAAGTGGGGATGATCGCTCTGTAATGGACTTTATTGAGCAATATTGTTGGTATGGGTCACACAGGACGAGCGACAAGATCCTGATCCAGGATATTGTGGAGTTGTCACTTAAGACCATACTCTTTAAAATAACCCATGTAGCATGATCGAAAGCCTCGCATTTAGCAACAAAGACCAACATGCAAGTCACACTGATGTTCTTGGAGCCGATGATCTTTAACTAGTGTGAGGGATTCCTTGCAAGCATGAAGATGCAACTGTCTCAATGCAAGAGGGGAAAGCATAAACAGTTCGGGTATGGCTCCCTCCTGGTGACGATTTTTATGGAGCAGGTACCTCAACTGAGGCACCAGATAGTGATGGGTAATCCAACACCCCGAGACCCATGGATGGCATTATGGGTCAAGTACACGGGGTGAGTACCAGGGGCACATCATCCAAATTGCTACGGGACTGGATTTACCATTTGGTGGCATCACCAGATCATCAGTATAGAGGATTTCCATTATGTAGAGACCGACTTCAGGTAGGATCCAGAGCTTCTGCTTCCCCAGGAGAGGCGTGGGTCCCCACGGGTAAGTGTAGTTTTGTATTTTGGCATATTTCCATTTTTTTTGTATTTATGGAATACATAATTTTTTTGGTGGGTGTAATGTAAATGATATAATTTCATTTTGTCATAGATGTAGGACTGGAGCATCCAGAGGGTTGGGGCAAGGTCATTTCCAGAGAAAAGAATAGGATTCATCAGGGGGGGGAGGGGGGGGAGGTGGCAACAACAAAGAGTTGCGTCATGCCAATACAACTTGGAGGAGATGACCATGGGAACCCCCCCACGATAGAGGATGAGATGCCCCTACACTTGCATGCGGAAGGTGTTTCCCACCCATTCTGCCAACTTCTTCGGAAGGTGGCTCAGGAAGTACTATGCTACCATGGTAGTCATCATCGGGATGAATAGCCAATGGTACCCCTATTTTGTCTAATTGTTCTACATTTTGGATTTTTTGGCTGAAATTCATCGATATTAATCTACACAAAATCACATTTTTTTGTTGTTTAAATTATATTGTATAGCATTAACCACTCAAATATGCATATCTGACAATTTCTAAATGGATTTCGAACAAAATTAAACAAAAAATATCCCCATAAAAAAAGCCAAAGCACAGAATAGTTAGATTATGAGATATAAATTTATTTATTGTAATTTTATTATAAAAAACAAATGAACTATTTTAGTAAGATGTGCGAAGAAGTGGAATCCATTAAGCATGTCATGGATTTCAAGATAATGGTGTCGTGCACTCTTTCCTATGAACACGTGGGACCATAATAACTTGTTCCACAACCATTTCTTTCATAACTTGTTTCACCACCATTTTTTTAGACCTTTCCTGTAAAGGACGTGGAGAATCCACTGCCCACCTCTAATCCAATTGCACTCACCCATGTTATGTCAAATGCTTCTTGTCATTTACCTAACCATTTCAATAGGCCAACTGGCTTCGTTTTGAAACCCTCCTTGTCATTTAGCCAACCATTTTATTAGGCCAACTGGATTTGTTTTGAAACCAGTGTTGAGCGTTTTGTACAACTTTGTTTTGTTTTATATCTGAGGTGTTGGGTAGTAGAAGAACAAACACAACAAGTCTAAAAAGTCTAACAAGTCTAATAGAAAATAAAATATAAGACAACAATCACAAAGTGCAAAGAACACTGCGAATTTATGTGGTAAAACCTTTTGAAAGGGAAATATTTACTGGACAATGATAATCAATATTCTTATGTTTAAGGAGAATTACAACAACCAAATTTTTCCTACAACCATCTCTCACACTCACATTCTACTTTTCTTCTATGAAATTACATAGATAATAACATCTCTCCAACAGTTACAATTAATGTACATCTAACAAATTCTATTTTTAATTGATTCGATCAACTGAAGCTAGAATAATATAAGACAGGAAATCAACCCATATCCTATATGTAGGAAATTGGTTGGCACCGTTTCAACATAAGGGCCCATTCAAAAATTAGCTCTGCGTTAACCCTAGAAAGTAACTTGTCATCTAACAAGCGATTCACTTCTATTAGAATTGTCAATGCGGAAAACACAATTCACAGTGAATAATTAACAATCACACACAAATAATAGACACAGGGATTTTTCACGTGGTTCACCCAAATGTTGGGCTACTTCCACCAAGCATAGGCATCAGTTCTGCTATTATTTGGAATATGGATATTACATCAGATTTGCAAGTCTCTCATACACTCAGTCTCTCACAGTCGTTTTTGCCTCTATGGGCTTACATGTATTTATATACATTTACAAGAAACTGAACATTAAATGCAATCCCTATCCATAATCTAACTTGGTCTACTTGGTTGTAACCAACACAGAATAATAGGATCCATAATCTGTTTTTGGTAATTGGTTGTCACCAAATCCCAACAATCTCCACCTTGACAACAATTAACCTGATACCTTGCTTCTTCCTTCTATTCATCACATTTGCTGCAAGCCAAGAGAAGCCAAGCACCACTGCAGCTTCTCTAGTAAAAATGGTTTCATGATCTCTCCTGTGTGACTTGCATGACTTTGGATTTTTTGAGGGGTCACTCCACGTCCAACATGTCGTTCACAACTGTGTTGTGAAACATATTTAGTGATAGATCTCCTTCTATCCAAAACACTCGTATGACAATATACATTACAATCATCATAGACTATATCAGTGTAACCATTATAGGTGACATTTGTGCTTCTCAAACACTGAAGCACCCATTTCACTGCAACACCTAAATCTTTCACGTTTCTGACAACATCATTAGCATGTGAAACATCTGGTCTTAACCATTTCATCACATACAACAGACCTCCTACTGAACTTATACGAGACATAACCTTTTCTTCTTTATAGACAGGCCCTATACTTGAAGCAAACTTATCTTCTTCTTCATGTTGAACTCCAACCACAGCTTACCATTGCCATCTCTGTATATTTCCATGCCCACAACTTGTTTTGCTGCTTCTTGATCCCTCATTTGAATTTTCCTATCCACCTGAGTCATTTTCTTACTGAATTTATCCATGCTTCGGCTTGCATCGAGCATATCATCAACAAAGACCATGAATGTACTATAAACTGTATAGTCATTCCTACCCTTTGAAAAATTCTAACTCACTATGAAGGATTCAAACCTCTTGTATATTTGCCTGGGTACCAGTAGGCCATACAATGAATTACCTACCATGCAAACAAATTTACCACTGCGATCTTGAATCAACCCTTTTGGTTGTTCCATACATACTATATCTCTGTCAATGATGACCTTGTGAGAAGTAGGATCCCACACACAACATCCCTTTATACCATCATCATAACTTGCAGAGATATAAAACAAGCAGGAATTCAGAAACAAAGATTTAAAGTCTGGAACTGATTTACCTCTTACCAGTACCTACAATTCTTTCTTGCTATTATGACCTTGATTCTTTTGCTATAAACAAGAAGATACATCTGTCACTTAAGATGCCACTTCAGTACTTCCTTCCAACATATAAAGGTTATCAACCTTTGTTGCCTTTGTCACTACTAAATTCCCTTTCGACACTGTGAGAGCTCCACCTTGACCTGTATACTTATATCCACAAGAATCCAACAATCCTAATGAAATCAAATTTGATTTAAGCTCAGGTACATATCTAACATCCATTAATTCCCTAACAATACCATCGAACATCCCGATTCTAATACTGCCAACCCCAACAGTTTTACATGGAATACCATTTCCCATAAACACTACACCCTCATCAACATATTGGTAAGAAAAGAACCAATTTCTATGTGAGCACATGTGGTGGGAGGCACCTGAATCTAACTTCCATTCTTCTTGATATTGTAAATTACTAGAAATGGATAAAACGTGATCAATTATACCTGAATTTGTTACAGTCAAATTTACTTCCCTCGTAGAGTTTTCCTCAGATTCCTTTCTCTTCCAACAATCTTTCTTGAGATGTCATGTTTTGCCACAGTGCCAGCATTTTGCTTTACCCTTTCTCTGTCTTGACTTAGATCGGAAATAACTTCTGTCATTCTTCTCTGTGGTTCGACCTCTGATGAACATTGCCTCAGAAGTTGAGGTTTCTTTACTGGATTTTCTCCTCATCTCCTCAGCCAACAAAGCTGCCACAATAGAGTCATAATCTAAAACATCTGCTGAGCTAAAGCTAATGGAGGTAACTAGATTATCCCAAGATTCAGGAAACTAACACAATAGTGTAATAGCCTTATCCTCATATTCAAATTTAACTTCCATACTAGTCAATTGAACTATAAGGGTATTGAAGGTATTTAAATGGTCAATGACTTTTGTACCTACTTTCATTCACAAACTGTACAATTGTCTCTTCAAGTAGATTCTGCTTGTCAAGGACTTCGTCATGTATAGACTTTCCAAATTGCTCCACAAACCGGTTGCTGTCTTCACCAAGACAATATTGAATAGAACATCGTTGGCCAAACATAGGCGTATGGCACTCAGTGCTCTTGCATCAATCTCATCCTAGTCATCATCTCTTATGGATGCGGGTTGCTTTGCTTTTCCCAAAAGCGCTTTCACCACACCTTGTTGCATGAGCAGATCATGCATCTCGAGCTTCCAGAGCTCAAAGTTGTTTTTACCGTTGAACTTTTCAACTTCAAACTTCGAACTCTGCATCTTAGCCATTAGCTCAAAAAATCCCCCAATGCCCATTGCTTATAAAATCCTTTTAAATGTGGAGGAATAATAAATAAGATTAAATGTGGATCTTAAAAATAATAAAGGATAACCACAAAAGGTTTAAAAACAATAAAAATTATGTTTTAAAAAACCTTTTATATCCACTTTAACATCCACCATTAAATCTCCATCCATTTAATAAATCGTTCTCCATAAACAAACCTTAAAACACATCCACGTGACCCACTTTTCATAATTTGATCCTCCACCCACTTTATGCATTATTATAAAAGTCAACAATTTAATAAACTGTATACCTTTTGACCTTTATAAAAAACACACCTTAAATTTTTGAGAAGGAAAAATCCATACGAATAGTTTGAGAAAAAAAAAGAGGAGGTCAACACTTATAGAGGAGGTAAGCAAGCCCTTTTGCCACACCGACCAACGCTGAAAGGAATACATGTATGCGGGAGGAGGCAAGTACTAAATGCAACGCTCCCCTTCACCAAAGCTACAAGCGCTGAGTTGTAAACAATGCTCTCCTTCCAATTTGCTCATTTTCTTTTTTCAGTTTTCTCTTGAGCGTGCGGCTCCTTCAGCGAATCAAAAAACCTCAAATTTCCATTTGATTTTGCAGCCTCCTCATCAAATTTGATTGATGCATGGTCTCGTTATTGCTCTGATACCACTTGTTAGAATTGTCAAAGTAGAAAACACAATTCACAGTGAATAATTAACAATCACACACAGATAATAGACACAGGGAATTTTCACGTGGTTCACCCAAACATTGGGCTACGTCCACCAAGCATAGGCATCGGTTCTCTTATTATTTGGATTATGGAGATTACAATAGATTTGCAAGCCTCTCATACACTCAGTCTATCACAGTCATTTTTGCCTCTACGGGCTTACATGTATTTATATACATTTACAAGAAACTGAACATTAAATGCAATCCCTATCCATAAACTAACTTGGTCTACTTGGTTGTAACCAATGCAGAATAATAGGATCCATAATCTGTTTTTGGTAATTGGTTGTCACCAAATCCCAACAATCTACACCTTGACAACAATTAACCTGATACCTTGCTTCTTCCTTCTGTTCATCACATTTGCTGCAAGCCAAGAGAAGCCAAGAACCACTGCAACTTCTCTAGTAAAACTGGTTTCATGATCTCGCCTGTGTGACTTGCACGACTTTGGATTTTCTAAGGGGTCACTCGACCTCCAACATGTCGTCAACAACTGTGTTGTGAAACATATTTAGTGATATATCTCCTTCTATCCAAAACACATGTATTACAATATACATTACAATCATCATAGACTATATCAGTGTAACCATTATAGGTGACATTTGTGCTTCTCAAACGCTGTAGCACCCATTTCACTGCAATACCTGAATCTTTCACATTTCTGACAACATCATTAGCATGTGAAACATCTGGTCTTAACCATATCATCACATACAACAGACCTCCTACTGAACTTATATGAGACATAACCTTTTCTTGTTTATAGACATATCTAACATCTGTTAATTCCCTAACAATACCATCAAACATCTCGATTCTAATACTGCAAACCCCAACAGTTTTACATGGAATACCATTTCCCATAATCACTACACCCTCATCAACAGATTGGTAAGAAAAGAACCAATTTCTATGTGAGAACATGTGGTGGGAGGCACCTGAATCTAACTGCCATTCTTCTTGATACTGCAAATTACTAGAAATGGATAAAATGTGATCAATTATACCTGAATTTGTTACAATCAAATTTGCTTCTTTCATAGAGTTTTCCTCAGATTCCTTTCTCTTCCAACAATCTTTCTTGAGATGTCATGTTTTGCCACAGTGCCAACATTTTTCTTTACCCTTTCTCTTTCTTGACTTAGATCGGAAAGAACTTCTGTCATTCTTCTCTGTAGTTCAACCTCTGATGAACATCGCCTTTGAAGTTGAGGTTTCTTTACCGGATTTTCTCCTCATCTCCTCAGCCAACAAAGTTCCCACAACAGAGTCATAATCTAAAACATCTGCTGAGCTAAAACTAATGGAGGTAACAAGATTATCCCAAGATTCAGGCAACGAACACAATAGTGTAATAGCCTTATCCTCTTCTTCGAATTTAACTTCCATACTAGTCAATTGAACTATAAGGGTATTGAAGGCATTTAAATGGTCAACGAATTTTGTACCTTCTTTCATTCGCAAACTGTACAACTGTCTCTTCAAGTAGATTCTGCTTGTCAAGGACTTCGTCATGTATAGAATTTCCAGCTTGCTCCACAAACCAACTGCTGTCTTCTTCGAGACAATATTGAATAGAACATCATCGACCAAACTTAGGCGTATGGCACTCAGTGCTCTTGCATACATCTGATCCCAGTCATCATCTGCTATGGATGCAGGCTGCTTTGCTTTTCCCAAAAGCACTTTCACCACGCCTTGTTGCACAAGTAGATCGTGCATCTTGAGCTTCCAGAGCTCAAAGTTGTTTTTACCACTGAACTTTTCAACTTCAAACTTCGAACTTTGCATCTTAGCCAATAGATAAAAAAATCTCCCAATGCCCACTACTTATATAATCCTTTTACATGTGGAGGTATAATAAATAAGATTAAATGTGGATCTTAAAAATAATAAAGGATAACCACAAAAGTTTTAAAAATAATAAAAATTATATTTAAAAAAACCTTTTATACCCACTTTAACATCCACCATTAAATCTCCATCCATTTAATAAATCGTTCTCCATAAACAAACCTTAAAACACATCCACGTGACCCACTTCTCATGAGTTGATCCTCCACCCACTTTATGCATTATTATAAAAGTCAACTATTTAATAAACTGTATACCTTTTGACCTTTATAAAAAGCATACCTTAAATCCATACGAATGGTTTGAGAAAAAAAAGAGAGGAGGTCAGCGCTTATAGAGGAGGTCAACGCTCCCTTTTGTTACACCAGCTAGCATTGAAAGGAATACATGGATGCAGTAGGAGGTAAGTACTAAAGGCAACGCTCCCCTTCACCAGAGTTGCCAGTGCTGAGTTGTAAACAACTCTCCCCTTCCAGTTTGCTCATTTTTTTTTCCAGTTTTCTCTTGAGCGTGCGACTCCTTCAGCAAATCTAAAAACCTCAAATTTCCATTTGAGTTTGCAACCTCCTCATCAAACTTGATTGATGCATGGTCTCCTTATTGCTCTGATACCACTTGTTAGAATTGTCAATGCGGAAAACACAATTCACAGTGAATAATTAACAATCTCACACAGATAATAGACACAGGGATTTTTCACGTGGTTCAACCAAATGTTGGGTTATGTCCACCAAGCATAGGCATCGATTCTCTTATTATTCAGATTATGGAGATTACATCAGATTTTCAAGTCTCTCATACACTCAGTCTCTCACATTCGTTTTTGCCTCTACGGGCTTACATGTATTTATATACATTTACAAGAAATTGAACATTAAATGCAATCCCTATCCATAATCTAACTTGGTCTACTTGGTTGTAACCAACGCAGAGTAATAGGATCCATAATATATTTTTTGTAATTGGTTGTCACCAAATCCCAACAATCTCTACCTTGACAACAATTAACCTGATACCTTGCTTCTTCCTTCTGTTCATCACATTTGCTGCAAGCCAAGAGAAGCCAAGCACCACTGTAGCTTCTCTAGTAAAACTGGTTTCATGATCTTGCCTATGTAACTTGAACGACTTTGGATTTTCTGAGGGGTCACTCCACCTACAACATGTCGTCCACAACTGTGTTGTGAAACATATTTAGTGATAGATCTCCTTCTATCCAAAACACCTGTATTACAATATATATTACAATCATCATAGACTATATCAGTGTAACCATTATAGGTGACATTTGTGCTTCTCAAATGCTGAACCACCCATTTCACTGCAACACCTGAATCTATCATGCTTCTGACAACATCATTAGCATGTGAAACATCTGGTCTTAACCATTTCATCACATACAACAAACCTCCCACTGAACTTATACGAGACATAACCTTTTCTTCTTTATAGACAGGCCCTATACTTGAAGAAAAATTATAATGGAAAGGAAGAGGTATAAAAACTAGTTTTATAATGTTTATGCTGAACTCCGACCACAACTTATCATTACCATCTCTGTATATTTCCATGCCCATAAGTTGTTTTGCTGCTCCTTGATCCCTCATTTGAATTGTCCTGTCCAACTGAGTCATTTTCTTACTGAATTTATCCATGCTTCGGCTTGCATCGAGCATATCATCAACAAAGAACATCAAGACTGTGAATGTACTATAAACCATATATTCATTCCTACCCTTTGAAAAATTCTAACTCACTATGAAGGATTCAAAACTCGTGTATATTTGCCTGGGTACCAGTAGGCCATACAATGAATTACCTAGCATGCAAACAAATTTATCGCTGCGATCTTGAATCAACCCTTTTGGTTGTTCCATACATACTATATCTCTGTCAATGATGACCTTGTGAGAAGTAGGATCCCATACACAACATCCCTTTATACCATCATTATAACTTGCAGAGATATAAAACAAACAGGAATTCAGAAACAAAGATTTTAAGTTTGGAACTCATTTACCTCTTACCAGTACCTGAATTATTTCTTCCTCTTATGACCTTGATTCTTTTGTCATAAACAAGAAGATACATCTGTCACTTCAGATACTACTTTAGTATTGCCTTCCATCATATAAAGGTTATCAACCTTTGTTGCCTTCATCACTACTAAATTCCCTTTCAACATCGTGAGAGCTCCACCTTGACCTGCATACTTATATCCACAAGAATCCACCACTCCTAATGAAATCAAATTTGATTTAAGCTTAGGTACATATCTAACATCCATTAATTCCCTAACAATACAAAAGAACATCCCGATTCTAATACTGCCAACCCCAACAGTTTTACATGGAATACCATTTCCCATAAACACTACACCGTCATCAACAGATTGGTAAGAAAATAACCAATTTCTATGTGAGCACATGTGGTGGGAGGCACCTGAATCTAACTTTGATTCTTCTTGATATTGTAAATTACTAGAAATGGATAAAACATGATCAATTATACCTGAATTTGTTACAATCAAATTTGCTTCCTTCGTAGAGTTTTCCTCAGATTCCTTTCTCTTCCAGCAATCTTTCTTGGGATGTCATGTTTTGCCACAGTGCCAGCATTTTGCTTTACGCTTTATATGTCTTGACTTAGATCGGAAAGAAGTTCTGTCATTCTTCTTTGTGGTTCAACCTCTGATGAACATCGCCTCTGAAGTTGAGGTTTCTTTACTGGATTTTCTCCTAATCTCCTCAGCGAACAAAGCTCCCACAACAGAGTCATAATCTAAAACATCTGTTGAGCTAAAGCTAATGGAGGTAACTAGATTATCCCAAGATTTAGGAAATGAACACAATAGTGTAATAGCCTTATCCTCATCTTCGAATTTAACTTCCATACTAGTCAATTGAACTATAAGGGTATTGAAGGTATTTAAATGGTCAACGACTTTTGTACCTGCTTTCATTTGCGAACTGTACAACTGTCTCTTCAAGTAGATTTTGCTTGTCAAGGACTTCGTCATGTTTAGACTTTCCAACTTGCTCCGCAAACCGACTGCTGTCTTCTCCGAGACAATATTGAATAGAACATCGTCGACCAAACATAGGCGTATGGAACTCAATGCTCTTGCATCCATCTCATCCTAGTTATCATCTGTTATGGATGTGGGCTGCTTTGCTTTTCCCAAAAGCACTTTCACCATGCCTTGTTGCACAAGCAGATCGTGCATCTTGAGCTTCCAGAGCTCAAAGTTGTTTTTATCGCTGAACTTTTTAACTTCAAACTTCGAACTTTGCATCTTAGCCATTAGCTCAAAAAATCTCCCAATGCCCACTGCTTATAAAATCCTTTTAAATGTGGAGGAATAATAAATAAGATTAAATTTGGGTCTTAAAAATAATAAAGGATAACCACAAAATGTTAAAAAAAAATAAAAATTATATTTAAAAAAACCTTTTATATCCACTTTAACATCCACCATTAAATCTCCATCCATTTAATAAATCGTTCTCCATAAACAAACCTTAAAACACATCCACGTGACCCACTTCTCATAATTTGATCCTCCACCCACTTTATGCATTATTATAAAAGTCAACCATTTAATAAACTGTATACCTTTCGACCTTTATAAAAAACATAACTTAAATTTTTGAGAAGGAAAAATACATACAAATGGTTTGAGAAAAAAAAGGAGGTGGTCAACGCTTATAGAGGAGGTCAACGCTCCCTTTTGCTACATCGACTAGCGCTGAAAGGAATACACAGATGCGGGAGGAGGCAAGTACTAAAGGCAACACTCCCCTTCACCAGAGCTACCAGCGCTGAGTTGTAAACAACGCTCCCCTTCCAGTTTGCTCATTTTTTTTTTTTCAGTTTTCTCTTGAGCGTGCGGCTCCTTTAGCGAATAAAAAAACATCAAATTTCCATTTGAGTTTGCAGCCTCCTCATCAAATTTGATTGATGCATGGTCTCCTTATTGCTCTAATACCACTTGTTAGAATTGTCAATGCGAAAAAAACAATTCATAGTGAATAATTAACAATCACACACAGATAATAGACACAGAGATTTTTCATGTGGTTCACCCAAATGTTGGGCTACGTCCACCAAGCATAAGCATTGGTTCTCTTATTTTTTGGATTATGGAGATTACATTAGATTTGCAAGTCTCTCATACACTCAGTATCTCACAATCTTTTTTTTCTCTACGGGCTTACATGTATTTATATACATTTACAAGAAACTGAACATTAAATGCAATCCCTATCCATAATCTAACTTGGTCTACCTGGTTGTAACCAATGTAGAATAATAGGATCCATAATCTGTTTTTGGTAATTGGTTGTCACCAAATCCCAACAATCTCCACCTTGACAACAATTAACCTGATACCTTGTTTCTTCCTTCTGTTCATCACATTTGCTGCAAACCAAGAGAAGCGAAGCACCACTACAGCTTCTCTAGTAAAACTGGTTTCTTGATCTTGCCTGTGTGACTTGCATGACTTTGGATTTTCTGAGGGGTCACTCCACCTCCAACATGTCGTCCACAACTGTGTTGTGAAACATATTTAGTGATAGATCTTCTTCTATCCAAAATACCTGTATTACAATATACATTACAATCATCATAGACTATATCAGTGTAACCATAATAGGTGACATTTGTGCTTCTCAAACGCTGAAGCACCCATTTCACTACAACACCTGAATCTTTCACGTTTCCGACAACATCATTAGCATGTGAAACATCTGGTATTAACCATTTCATCACATACAACATTCCTCCTACTGAACTTATATGAGACATAACCTTTTCTTCTTTATAGACAGGCCCTATACTTGAAGAAAACATATAATGGAAAGCAAGAGGGATAAAAACTGGTTTTATAATGTTCATGTTGAACTCCAACCACAACTTACCATTACCTTCTTTGTATATTTCCATGCCCACAACTTTTTTTGCTGCTCCTTGGTCCCTCATTTGAATTGTCCTGTCCACCTGAGTCATTTTCTTACTGAATTTATCCATGCTTCGGCTTGCATCTAGCATATCATCAACAAAGAACATCAAGACTATGAATGTACTATAAACTGTATAGTCATTCCTACCCTTTGAAAAATTCCGACTCACTATGAAGGATTCAAACCTCTTGTATATTTGCCTGGGTACCAGTAGGCCATACAATGAATTACCTAGCATGCAAACAAATTTACCGTTGCGATCTTGAATCAACCCTTTTGGTTGTTCCATACATACTATATCTCTGTCAATGATGACCTTGTGAGTAGTATAATCCCACACACAACATCCCTTTATACCATCATCATAACTTGTAGAGATATAAAACAAGCAGGAATTCAGAAACAAATATTTTAAGTCTGGAACTGATTTACGTCTTACCAGTACCTGCAATTCTTTCTTTCTCTTATGACCTTGATGCTTCTGCCATAAACAAGAAGATACATCTATCACTTCAGATGCCACTTCAGTACTGCCTTCCAACATATAAAGTTTATCAACCTTTGTTGCCTTCATCACGACTAAATTCCCTTTCAACACTATGAGAGCTCCACCTTGACTTGTATACTTATATCCACAAGAATCCAACACTCATAATGAGATCAAATTTGATTTAAGCTCAGGTACATATCTAACATCCGTTAATTCCCTAACAATACCATCAAACATCCCGATTCTAATACTGCCAACCCCAACAATTTTACATGGAATACCATTTCCCATAAACACTACACCCTGATCAACAGATTGGTAAGAAAAGAACCAATTTCTATGTGAGAACATGTGGTGGGAGGTAGCTGAATCTAATTTCCATTCTTCTTGATATTGTAAATTACTAGAATTGGACAAAACATGATCAATTATACATGAATTTGTTACATTCAAATTTGCTTCCTTCGTAGAGTTTTCCTCAGATTCCTTTCTCTTCCAACAATCTTTCTTGAGATGTCCTATTTTTCCATAGTGCTAGCATTTTTCTTTACCCTTTCTCTATCTTGACTTAGATCGGAAAGAAGTTCTGTCATTCTTCTCTGTGTTTCGACCTCTGACGAACATTGCCTCTGAAGTTGAGGATTCTTTATTGGATTTTCTCCTCATCTCCTCAGCCAACAAAGCTCCCACAACAGAGTCATAATCTAAAACATCTACTGAGCTAAAGCTAATGGAAGTAACTAGATTATCCCAAGATTCAGGCAACAAACACAATAGTGTAATAGCCTTATGCTCATCTTTGAATTTAACTTCCATACTAGTCAATTAAACTATAAGGGTATTGAAGGTATTTAAATGGGCAATGACTTTTGTGCCTTCTTGCATTCGCAATGACTGTACAACTGTCTCTTCAAATAGATTCTTCTTGTCAAGGACTTCGTCATGTATAGACTTTCCAACTTGCTCCACAAACCGGTTTCTATCTTCTCTGAGACAATATTGAATAGAGCATCGTCGACCAAACATAGGCGTATGGAACTCAATGCTCTTGCACCCATCTCATTCCAGTCATAATCTGTTATGGATGCGGGCTGCTTTTCTTTTCGCAAAAGCGCTTTCACCACGCCTTGTTGCATGAGCAGATCATGCATCTTGAGCTTCCAAAGCTCAAAGTTGTTTTTACCGCTGAACTTTTCAACTTCAAACTTCAAACTCTACATCTTAACCATTAGCTCAAATAATCTCCCAATGCCCACTACTTATAAAATCCTTTTAAATGTGGATGAATAATAAATAAGATTAAATGTGGATCTTAAAAATAATAAAGGATAACCACAAAAGGTTTAAAAATAATAAAAATTGTATTTTAAAAAACCTTTTATATCCACTTTAACATCCACCATTAAATCTCCATCCATTTAATAAATCGTTCTCCATAAACAAACCTTAAAACACATCCACGTGACCCACTTCTCATAAGTTGATCCTCCACACACTTTATGCATTATTATAAAAGTCAACCATTTAATACACTGTATACCTTTCGACCTTTATAAAAAACATACCTTAAAGTTTTGAGAAGGAAAAATCCATACGAATGATTTGAAAAAAAAAAGGAGGTCAACACTTATAGAGGAGGTCAACGCTCCCTTTTGCTACATCGGCCAATGTTGAAAGGAATACATGGATGCGGGAGGAGGCAAGTACTAAAGGCAACACTGCCCTTCACTAGAGCTGCTAGCGTTGAGTTGTAAACAACGCTCCCCTTCCAGTTTGCTCATTTTTTTTTTCAGTTTTATCTTGAGCGTGCGACTCCTTCAGCGAATCAAAAAACCTCAAATTTCCATTTGAGTTTGTAGCCTCCTCATCAAATTTGATTGATGCACGGTCTCCTTATTTCTCTGATACCACTATTTAGAATTGTTAATGTGGAAAACACAATTCACAGTGAATAATTAACAGTCACACACAGATAATAGACACAGGGATTTTTCACGTGGTTCACCCAAACGTTGGGCTACGTCCACCAAGCATAGGCATCGATTCTCCTATTATTCGAATTATGGAGATTACATCAGATTTGCAAGTCTCTCATACGCTTAGTCTCTCACAGTCGTTTTTGCCTCTACAGGCTTACATGTATTTATATACATTTACAAGAAACTAAACATTAAATGCAATCCCTATCCATAATCTAACTTGGTCTACTTGGTTGTAACCAACGCAAAATAATAGGATCCATAATTTGTTTTTGGTAATTGGTTGTCACCAAATCCAAACAATGTCCACCTTGACAAGAATTAACCTGATACCTTGCTTCTTCCTTCTCTTCATCACATTTGCTGCAAGCCAAGATAAGCCAAGCACCACTGCAGCTTCTCTAGTAAAACTGGTTTCATGATATCGCCTTTGTGACTTGCATGACTTTGGATTTTCTGAGGGGTCACTCCACCTCCAACATGTCGTCCACAATTGTGTTGTGAAACATATTTAGTGATAGATCTCCTTCTATCCAAAACACCTATATGACAATATACATTACAATCATCATAGAATATATCAATGTAACCATTATAGGTGACATTTGTGCTTCTCAAACGCTGAAGCACCCATTTCACTGCAACACCTGAATCTGTCACGTTTCTGACATCATCATTAGCATGTGAAACATCTGGTCTTAACCGTTTCATCACATACAATAGACATCCTATTGAACTTATACGAGACATAATCTTTTCTTCTTTATAGACAGGCCCTATACTTGAAGAAAACTTATAATGGAAAGCAAGAGGGATAAAAACTGGTTTTATAATGTTCATGCTGAACTCCAACCATATCTTACCATTACCATCTCTGTATATTTCCATGCCCACAACTTGTTTTGCTGCTCCTTGAACCCTCATTTGAATTGTCCTGTCCACCTGAGTCATTTTCTTACTGAATTTATCCATGCTTCGACTTGCATCGAGCATATCATCAACAAAGAACA
>JASDQU010012527.1:97601-130405 GCA_032191745.1 Picea mariana
GCTTGCAGAGATATAAAACAAGCAGGAACTCAAAAACAAAGACTTTAAGTCTAGAACTAATTTACGTCTTACCAGTACCTGCAACTCTTTCTTTCTTTTATGACCTTGATGCTTCTGCCATAAACAAGAAGATACATCTTTCACTTCAGTACTGCCTTCCAACATATAAAGGTTATCAACCTTTGTTGCCTTTATCACTACTAAATTCCCTTTTGACACTATGAGAGCTCCACCTTGACTTGTATACTTATATCCAGACAAATCCAACACTTCTAATGAAATCAAATTTGATTTAAGATCAGGTACATATCTAATATCCATTAATTCCCTAACAATACCATCAAACATCCCAATTCTAATACTGCCAACCCCAACAACTTTACATGGAATACCATTTCCCATAAACACTACACCCTCATCAACATATTAGTAAGAAAATAACAAATTTCTATGTGAGCAAATGTTGTGGGAGGCACCTGAATCTAACTGTCATTCTTCTTGATATTGTAAATTACTAGAAATGGATAAAACATGATCAATTATACTTGAATTTGTTATAGTCAAATTTTCTTCCTTCGTTGAGTTTTCCTTAGATTCCTTTCTCTTATAGCAATCTTTCTTGAGATGTCCTGTTTTTCCACAGTGCCAACATTTTGATTTACCCTTTCTCTGTCTTGACTTAGATCAGAAAGAATTTCTGTCATTCTTCTCTGTGGTTCGACCTCTGATCAACATCACCTCTAAAGTTGAGGTTTATTTAGTAGATTTTCTCCTCATCTCCTCAGCCAACAAATCTCCCACAACAGAGTCATAATCTAAAACATCTGCTGAGCTAAAGCTAATGGAGGTAACTAAATTATCCCAAGATTCAGGCAACGAACATAATAGTGTAATAGACTTATCCTCATGTTCGCATTTAACTTCCATACTAGTCAATTGAACTATTAGGGTATTGAAGGTATTTAAATGGTCAACGACTTTTGTACCTTCTTTCATTCACAAACTGTACAACTGTCTCTTCAAGTAGATTCTGCTTGTCAAGCACTTTGTCATGTATAGACTTTCCAACTTTCTCCACAAACCGGCTGCTGTCTTCTTCGAGACAATATTGAATAGAACATCGTCGTCCAAACATAGGCATGTGGCACTCAGTNCATGACAAAGTGCTTGACAAGCACTTTGTCATGTATAGACTTTCCAACTTTCTCCACAAACCGGCTGCTGTCTTCTTCGAGACAATATTGAATAGAACATCGTCGTCCAAACATAGGCATGTGGCACTCAGTGCTCTTGCATCCATATCATCCCATTCATCATCTGTTATAGATGAAGGTTGCTTGGATTTTTCCAAAAGCGATTTCACCATGCCTTGTTGCACGAGAAGATCGTTCATCTTGAGCTTCCAGAGCTCAAAGTTGTTTTTACCACTGAACTTTTCAACTTCAAACTTCGAACTCTGCATCTTAGCCATTAGCTCAAAAAATCTCCCAATGCCCACTGCTTATAAAATCCTTTTGAATGTGGAGGAATAATAAATAAGATTAAATGTGGATCTTAAAAATAATAAAGGATAACCAAAAAAGTTTTAAAAATAATAAAAATTATATTTTAAAAAACCTTTTATATCCACTTTAACATCCACCATTAAATCTCCATCCATTTAATAAATCGTTCTTCATAAACAAACCTTAAAACACATCCACGTGACCCACTTCTCATAAGTTTATCCTCCACCCACTTTATGCATTATTATAAAAGTCAACCATTTAATAAACTGTATACCTTTCGACCTTTATAAAAAACATACCTTAAATTTTTGAGAAGGAAAAATCCATACGAATGGTTTGAGAAAAAAAAAAAGGAGTTCAGTGGTTATAGATGAGGTCAACACTCCCTTTTGCTACACTGGCCAGTGCTGGAAGGAATACACGGATGCAGGAGGAGGCAAGTACTAAAGGCAACCCTCCCCTTCACCAGAGCTGCCAGCGCTGAGTTGTAAACAACGCTCTCCTTCTAGTTTGCTCATATTTTTTTCAGTTTTCTCTTGAGCATGCGACTCCTTCATCGAATCCAAAAACCTCAAATTTCCATTTGAGTTTGCAGCCTCATCATCAAATTTGATTGATGCATGGTCTCCTTATTTCTCTTATACCACTTGTTAGAATTGTCAATGCGGAAAACACAATTCACAATGAATAATTAACAATCACACACAGATAATAGACACAGGGATTTTTCACGTGGTTCAGCCAAACGTTGGGCTACGTCCACCAAGCATAGGCATCAGTTCTCTTATTATTCAGATTATGGAGATTACATCAGATTTGCAAGTCTCTCATACACTCAGTCTCTCACAGTCGTTTTTGCCTCTACGGGCTTACATGTATTTATATACATTTACAAGAAACTGAACATTAAATGCAATCCCTATCGATAATTTAACTTGGTCTACTTGGTTGTAACCAACGCAGAATAATAGGATCCATAATCTATTTTTGGTAATTGGTTGTCACCAAATCCAAACAAACTCCACCTTGACAACAATTAACCTCATACCTTGCTTCTTCCTTCTGTTCATCACATTTGCTGCAAGCCAAGAGAATCCAAGCACCACTACAACTTCTCTAGTAAAAATGGTTTCATGATCTCGCTTGCGCGACTTGCACGACTTTGGATTTTCTGAGGGGTCACTCCACCTCCAACATGTCGTTCACAACTGTGTTGTGAAACATATTTAGTGATAGATCTCCTTCTATCCAAAACACCTGTATTACAATATACATTACAATCATCATAGACTATATCAGTGTAACCATTATAGGTGACATTTGTGCTTCTCAAACTCTGAAGCACCCATTTCACTACAACACCTGAATCTTTCACGTTTCTAACAACATCATTAGCATGTGAAACATCTGGTCTTAACCATTTCATCACATACAACAGACCTCCTACTGAACTTATACGAGACATAACATTTTCTTCTTTATAGACAGGCCCTATACTTGAAGAAAGCTTATAATGGAAAGCAAGAGGGATAAAAACTGGTTGTATAATGTTCATGCTGAACTCCAACCACAACTTACCATTACCATCTCTGTATATTTCCATTCCCATAACTTGTTTTGCTGCTTCTTGATCATTCATTTGAATTGTCCTGTCCACCTGAGTCATTTTCTTACTGAATTTATCCATGCTTCGGCTTGCATCGAGCATATCATCAAAAAAGAACATCAAGACTGTGAATGTACTATAAACTGTATAGTCATTCCTACCCTTTGAAAATTTTTGACTCACTATGAAGGATTAAAACCTCTTGTATATTTTCCTGGGTACCAGTAGGCCATACAATGAATTACCTAGCATGCAAACAAATTTACCGCTGCGATCTTGAATCAACCCTTTTGGTTGTTCCATACATACTATATCTTTATCAATGATGACCTTGTGAGAAGTAGGATCCCACACNGTCTGGAATTGATTTACCTCTTACCAGTACCTGCAATTCTTTCTTGCTCTTATGACCTTGATGCTTCTGCCATAAATAAGAAGATACATCTGTCACTTTAGATGCCACTTCAACACTACCTTCCGTCATATAAAGGTTATCAACCTTTGTTGCCTTCATCACTACTAAATTCTGTTTCGACACTGTGAGAGCTCCACCTTGACCTGTATACTTATATCCACAAGAATCCAACACTCCTAATGAAATTAAATTTGATTTAAGATCACGTACATATCTAACATCCGTTAATTCCCTAACAATACCATCGAACATACCGATTCTAATACTGCCAACCCCAACATTTTTACATGGAATACCATTTCCCATAAACACTACACCCTCATCAATAGATTGGTAAGAAAAGAACCAATTTCTATGTGAGCATATGTGGTGGGAGGCACCTGAATATAACTTCCATTCTTCTTGATATTGTAAATTACTAGAAATGGATAAAACATGATCAATTATACCTGAATTTGTTACATTCAAATTTGCTTCCTTTGTAGAGTTTTCCTCAGATTCCTTTCTCTTCCAACAATCTTTCTTGAGATGTCCTATTTTTCCATAGTGCCAACATTTTGCTTTACCCTTTCTTTTTCTTGACTTAGATCGGAAAGAACTTCTGTCATTCTTCTCTGTGGTTCGACCTCTGATGAACATCGCCTCTAAAGTTGAGGTTTCTTTACTGGATTTTCTCCTCATCTCCTCAGCCAATAAATCTCCCACAACAAAGTCATAATCTAAAACATTTGCCGAGCTAAAGCTAATGGAGGTAACTAGATTATCCCAAAATTCAGGCAACGAACACGATAGTGTAATAGCCTTATCCTCATCTTTGAATTTAACTTCCATACTAGTCAATTGAACTATAAGTGTATTGAAGGTATTTGAATGGTCAAAGACTTTTGTACCTTCTTTCATTCACAAACTGTACATCTGTCTCTTCAGGTAGATTCTACTTGTCATGAAATTCGTCATGTATAGACTTTCCAACTTGTTCCACAAACCGGCTGATGTCTTCTTTGAGATAGTATTGAATAGAACATCGTCAGCCAAACATAGGCGTATGGCACTCATTGCTCTTGCATCCATCTCATCCCAGTCATCATCTGTTATGGATGTGGGCTACTTTTCTTTTCCCAAAATTGCTTTCATCACGCCTTGTTGCACGAGCAGATCGTGCATATTGAGCTTCCAGTGCTCAAAGTTGTTTTTACCGCTGAACTTTTCAACTTCAAACTTCAAACTCTGCATCTGATCCATTATCTCAAAAAATTTCCCAATGGCCACTGCTCCTAAAATACTTTTAAATGTGGAGGAATAATAAATAAGATTAAATGTGGATCTAAAAAATAATAAAGGATAACTACAAAAGGTTTAAAAATAATAAAAATAATATTTAAAAAAACCTTTTATATCCACTTTAACATCCACCATTAAATCTCCAAGGATAAAAATACCCAAGTGATCCACTGGTAAACGATGAAGTAATTTTGATAGGATAAATATTCACTATAGAAGATGGTGGGGGAAGGGGAAAAATACCCATGAGTGAAGGATATTTGACGACCCTCGCACCAACATGCATATAATACTGCTGGTATCATTGAAAAAGGGTACATTAGACCCCCCATTGGATCCAAGTTTTGGGGTGCAGAACGCGAGCTAATTGATCATCACTATTTTCCCTTGATGAGGGAAGCGTAAGACCCTAAAGACTGATTAGACAACTATAGTGATCTCCTAGAACCAAGTATGCCCAAGTAAAAAATTGTACTCAAGAAGTGCATCGATGACCTCCATGGCAAGAGAGATAGTATTACCACCTAACTCAATGGGTAAGGCGATGATTGTTCCATGAGGTTGTAAAATGCATCCTATTGGAAAGTTGGTTGTCATTGATGTGAACCCTAGAATAAGTTCAAAATCCCTTAGAGTTGATGGGTCTATTTGAAGGAATCTCCAAAGTGCCCCCCTTACGGCATAGATTTAAGCATGTCCTTCATGGGAAGATGCTTTGAAGAAGTCTACAGGAATCCATGGAAATATGGTTAATTGGTTAAGTGGTTAAGAAGCTCCAGAGGTGTGGTCATGAACCCTGAAGTTGATTGAAGAAAAAGAATATGAATGACATTGCAAATGCATGCAAAACATCCATTAATTGATAGTCATCATCAACTCATCTCCAATGGTAAGTGACATGCCACGTGGTTCCTCACAGTTGATGAGTTATGTACTCTTAAAGATGAAGCCCCAAGGTATGGTCAAGAAGCCCTGGATCTAACGTCAAGAAGTTATAAGCTAGCCCTAAAGTCAAGTAAAGGAGAAAAATTTGTTGCAAACAAGAAGTTACAAGTCGACCCTAAAGTCAAGTAAAGGAGGTACTTGGAAAAGTATAAATACACATTAAGAACCTCTCATTTTAATTAGTCAATCTTGTGATCTCTTAGCACAATCTTGGCAACAAATTTCATAGGGAAGATGAAGTGAAGAAGGGAGAAATTCTAAGGGAAGATGAAGTCTTGTGATGATGTGTTCTAAGGTATGTTTTGTAAAGGTCATATTTCCATTTTCACTATAACGTTTTATTTACAGAATGATTTATATAGTGAAACTTGGAGGCTATTGAGAAGACATATCAATGTACCTGTGGCACAGATTTTAGCTTCTGGGTAGTTTTACCTTTGGAGATACACTTTGTGGAAGATAAGGTTTTTTACTAGTCCTGTAACTAGTCTCAAACATGTGTTCCGGGTAAAACAATCATAACTTCTCCATAGAGGATCCAAATTATGTGAGACCAATTACATTGGAAATAGTACATTCCATAGTATGTTTTTTGTATGTTTCAGAATCATATATCTAATATTGAGCGCGTGGCATGCTGTAAAAGTGCAGTCTCCAGAATGGGCCAGAATTTAGGAAGGTGTTCCATATTCGCTATATATCTTTTTCAGTGATGATTCAATGAGAAAAAATTGGAGTAATTTCATAGAAGATATTGAAGTCGATTGGGTACAAATTTCAGACCTTGATTCATTACAGTTACAGAGTTATACTTGTTGGAAGTTAGGGTTTGTGACTAATCCAGAAACTAGTCCCAAACAAGTGTTCGAGATAAATTTAAGAAGTGATGTCGGGGTTTATATGTGGACCCATGTGGACCTAGTTTCTAGGTGGACCCAGGTTGATGATGCTAATCTAGTTTTGATAATGTTTATGTATCAATTGTGGTGGATCTTGTTTTGATGATGATGATTTATTAATTGTGGAGGATCTAGTTTTGATGATGTTGATGTATCAATTATGGTGGATCTAGTTTTGATTATGATGATGTATTAGTTTTTATGTTGATGTATCAACATCAGTGATAGTAACAATGATAGGTTGAGTCTCCATTTATATTTGAGGGAGGAAAGAAAGGCCAAGGAAAGGGGGTTGGAGCCTCCTTCTAGTTGGTGTTGAAGAATACATGGAGTCATAACTTATTTAAGGTTGGAGCCTATAAACTAGGGGGTTCAATCCTCCTTCTAGTTGGTGATGGAGAATATAGAGATTTGTAGCTTCCTTCAAGTTGGAGCCTGTAAACTAGGGGGTTGGAGCCTCCTTCCAGTTGGAGCTGGAGAATATAGGGATTTGTAGCTTCCTTCAGGTTGGATCCTGTAAATAGGGGGTTGGTGCCTCCTTCCAGTTGGTGCTCAAGAAATTTGGAAGTCAGTGCTTCCAATGGATGTAATATTCAAGATATATATTTAAAAGCGTTTCATGGTTTTCGCCCATTTGGGGTTCCACGTATAACTCTTGTGTACTGTGCATCTGTGGTTATATGTTTATGATATGTGAAATGCAATCATAAGTGAATGGAATTGTTGATAAATTAATATGGATAAAATGGTAAAAAGAGCTCAATATTGATTCACCCCCCCTCTTAGTATTGGTGAATGTTCCAACAATTGGTATCATAGTATGTCCTTCAGAATCAGTCTAACCACTGGAAGGTAGATCATGGATTACATAGATAATGTAATGCCAATGTTTGATGGTCATAATTATGAGATATGGAGCTCAAGAATGAAAGTATTTTTAGAGTCACATGGGTATGATGTTTGGTACTCAATTTTTATAGGATACACTGCTTAAAGAAACCTCCGAAGACTACAACCAAGAAGGAATTAAAAAGGAACAACAAAATAGAATTGGATGCCATCCTAGATGCATTACTTGATTTGGTAAAAGTAAAAATGGGATAATTCTCATAAAAAAAAGAGATTTGAGATAAGCTACATAATATCTACTCTAAGGAATCTCTTCTTGCAACCACATAGCCAGAGCATGTTGATCAAGATAAAGAAGATACTGAGATAGAACAAGAAGAACTTGAAAATGATGAAGAAGATTATGAAGAATGAGAAGTGGATCTTGAGGCATAACTAATCAACACTTTGAGTGAGATAAAAGGAGAAAGGAAGAAAAAAAAGTCCCTCAAAGAAGAATTGATCAAGATAAAGGAGGGTTCTTAAAACCCTAACAAAAACTATGAATAAGTCTAACAGATTATTATAAATATAAAGGTTCAGCTGGAAGAGGCCAAAGTGATTGAAGAAACACTCAAAAATCAGTTGGAAGAAAAGAAGTGTTTGGAAGTTGAAATAGTATTACTACGAAAGGAAGTAGAGAAGAGAGAAGAGACCTTGACAAGTCATCTTAAGGAAAGATATGAGGACTTAAACAATCTTGAAGCCAAATTTAGTCAATAAGAAAGAAAATTTGAAGAAGAAATCATCTCATTGAAAACCCAACTTGAAGAATCAAAGAGAATGGAAGAAGTAATGAATATCCATATGATGAAGAAAGAAGAATATTGTGAGAATATTGAAGAAGAAGTCATCATATTAAGGGTTGAAGTTGTCAAACTCAACAAGAATTTGAAAATATCTCAAACACTAGAATATATTCTCAGTTGTCAAAGGTCACCCTTCAATAAAGAAGGTCTTGGATATATTGGTTAGGCCTCATGCAAATAAGATGCAAATGCCAATCCCAACAAGAGATTCAGAGAGAGAGGAAGCTCCACACAACCATTAACGAAAGTTGAAGAGAAGTGTTTCAGGTTTTCGGAAAAGAAGAATGAAGAGAAGGATAAGAACTGTGCATAAATTCTCAAAGGAAGGAATCATCGTCAACAAGAATCAAAGAGGAATGAATGCAGAAGAATTGTATCCCCAAGAAGACCTTCTACCTCTAGGAATCAAAGAAGCTTCATTCATTATGAAGGAAACAACCAAAG
Source organism: Picea mariana (assembly GCA_032191745.1). Lineage (NCBI taxonomy): Eukaryota > Viridiplantae > Streptophyta > Pinopsida > Pinales > Pinaceae > Picea > Picea mariana. The sequence continues at coordinate 106,397 of JASDQU010012527.1, forward strand.
AGAAGATCGTGATTAGTTAAGGCATGAATTCAGAAGGAATACATCACAAGAGGATCATTGGCTCCTAGGTATCAAAGTTTCTGTTCTGGTTATTGTTTTACTTGTAATAACTTTGTACATAAAGCTGTAGATTATAGAGTGTATGGAATAAATGTTCAATCAAGAGATGTTTATGTGGCCCCATAAAATATTGAATGTTACAAATGCTACAACTATGGACACATACCTCATGATTGTAGAAGCATGATGGAGTCCTCCATGAAGGAAAACACTAATATCAGATACACGAAGGTTTTAAGAAGAAAAAAAAACAAGAAGAGAAAGTGAATGAAGAACTCCCAAATATCATACTCACAGGATTTACAGAGTTGCGAAATAATGACGAATCTACAGGAAAAAAGGAAGATGTCAAAATTCAGAAGGATGATCCTGTAGTAGAGAAAGATTATATATTTTTCCATGCAATCTGGCTTGGAGACTCCCATTAAATGTGAATATTGAAGAGGGGGATTCTAAGCAACAATTATTACAGATTGGATAATTATCTTTCGACCACTCTAAAGTGTTTGCAAATTTTGGGAAGGAATATTTTGAATGGTATGATGGTAGAGGTGCAACATGTTTGGTGATAGATTGGTTGATTAAGGAGCAGTTTTCAGAACACATTCCCATGTAGGTATGAAGGGGTCAGCTGGCAGTTACGAAGATTATCATTGGCACACTTTTAAGGCAAATATTCATGATTGTATAGAGGATTCCAAGCATGTATTCAATAAGGGATATATTCATTACAGATTCAAGAATGTGTACTTGTTGCATACGTGTAGAGTTTGATTTGAAGATAGAGTAGACTAGTGGACATATTTGATTAAGCTTGAGAAGAAGATCAGTTGCAACATATTTGGAGAAGTATTCATAATAGTGAAGTGACAGATGGGTTAGCATTGTGTGCAGTTGAGTAGCAGAGTCATGGACATTTTTGTGATCCCAAAGTGCCCCCCTTATGGCGTAGATTTAAGCATGACCTTCACAGGAAGACACTTTGAAGAAGCCTGCAAGAATCCCTGGAAACATGGTTAAATGGTTAAGAATCCCTAGAGGTGGGTCATGAATCCTAAATTTGATTGAAGAAAAAGAGTATGAAGGTGTTGTAGTGGACAACAACCTCCCAAATTCTGTATTATAAATTAATTTGGGACCCTTCCTTTTTCAATTTTGAAAAAAATAAAAAAAGTTTTTATTTGTTTTACTTAAACAATATTTTCAGTTTTGTCAATTTTGACCGTACTCCCAACTTCTTTGATCTTTCATTCAATCATTAATGATATTTTCTTGGTGGGATGTTTTTCATTTCATAAAGGTTTTGATTAAATATTTTGGATCTCAAATGTTTCTAATTCACATATTCTTTATGATTTTTGCTCATTTACATATCTTGAATAGCATTCCAACGAGCTACAGTATTTGACAAGATACAATATTTGATTTTATTATTGGTTTTGATTTTTATTAACATGTTTCACTTGAACAATAAACCAATGTTCCAACAATGATTGATCATAATCTAAGAAATCCTACTTAGCCTGTCATAACTGTGCATTACCATGATACCCATGATCCATAACAACTGCTTAATATTTTGTTGTGGTATGCCAAGCTTGATTTGGTCATCATAAGTTAAAATGAATTTAATGGAAAATTAAATTGGGGTCCTTTCAAACTGCATATGAGCAGTCCTCCTTTCCTGAAGTTCATTGATTCTCCTCCATGTATAGTTTTTAGTTGTATCATCGTATTCATGAATTATTGCCTTAGGTCAAATCTTGTTTACGATGCTTCTTCCTCGAAATATGATTTTTACTCAAGTATTGAAGCTCTATTTTCATTTACATGTAAGCAAGAGTTTGCTAGGTTTTTATGAGGGTTTTATGAACTATAGTGTGGTAAAATGATAACATGGGAATGATTTCCAGAGTTGAACCCGATGTCAAGCTTATTGAAGCTTAGGAAGAATATTTTCGACTTTTGAGAGGGTTGGTTGGTTAAAAGTTTTGTGCATGTTTAATGGCTATAATGCACAGGTCACGAAAGCTTTCACACGAAGTTTCAATGGTGAACATGCTAAAATTGGGGATATGGAGTTACAGATAGATGAAGAATTAATAGCCAAAGTGACTAAATTGCCATTAAAAGGGGAATGCTGGTCTAAGACCAAAAGGGTGAAAGGGATTCCTTGGTCTGAAATCCTGGTTTCTCCAAATGAAAGTATGATTACAAAGGTATGCCCATATCTTCAATTAAGGAAAAATGACATTTTCTGTTAGGAGTTATTAAGGGTTTTATCACATGTGAGTGAAGATATAGCCTTTTCTTTATTTATCACTTTCATCTTTTAATCGTCTTCATGGATTATGAATTGAACATGCCAATTTTCTTACTTAAAAGATTGTCTAAGATGACACATTTTTATAAGAGAAAGAATCTTAGTTCAGAAATAAATGTATTTCATCACGGTTTAGTGAAAATTACGATTGAATTTCAGTTATAACATAATGGCGATTCTTGGGAAAAGTTAGTGAAAAGAAATCATTTTCAGGAGAATTCCAAGGCAGATTTAAAGTCTCACTTTTATGAAGTTGAAACCTCAAATCCTGTAGAATATACCATCTTGGATTATCCTCAAGTTTCTACTCCTCAACAAAACACCACGAGGGTTATTCACAGTCAAGCTGTAAAATTTAGCCTTAGTCCAGAGTCATGTGTTTTCAGTGAAGCACATCAGGTTTCTTCCAAAGCTTCCAAGCAAACCGTAGTTTCCTCTCTTGCATTTGAGTGTGACCCATTTGTTACCAAAAAGAAAAATGATTCTATTAGTTTAGTCGATTTTATGAACAAGAGGCAAGGAAGGAAAATACCCAGAATGCTAAAAAATAAGTCTAGAAAAAATTCTAAAGCTAGTTCTCCTGTCCAAGTTGAGGATAAAGAGTTGGTTACAAATCAGGAAGTATCCTCCCCACAACACAATTATCCACAATAACCTATTGAAAAGGTTGCTAAAGAAAAAGAGAAGGAGAAAACTAAAATTGATTCCAATCTAAAATTTTCCCTCTAGAAGGACAAATACTATTCAGTGTTTCCAGTGCTACATGCAAACATAATTGATTTGGAATTAGAAAATCAAATTCTTAGGTTAGAAAATAAAGCTTTGATTGATAGCCATAGGAGATGGGTTCCAATTTCTAAACAAGATAAAAAGAAAGAAGCAGTTAAGATTAACTCAACATGAGTTAATATTTTCGTTTATTTGGAATTCAAGATTGTTCCCAGTAACACTCAGAGATAAAAATGTTTTAGTTATTGCTATAAGTTTAACGTTTTTTTTTTTAGTTTAGTTTTTATTTTCGTTAATTTTAGTTAATAAAAGAGTAGCTACAAAATTTCAAATTCTGTAGCAACTCTAGTTTTTGTTTTTATGTTTTATTAATTCCCGTCTTTTTGTTTTTAGTTTTACAGGTGTAAAAGGAGTGACCTGGAAAATACGGGAAATGGGAATATTAGTTTCCAGGTAGAATTCTAAAATTGAAAAATTAGTAGTTTTTTTTTTTATTTCATGTACTTAAGCGATTTTGTTATTTTCCCATTCTAAATGGATAATTGTTTATGGTTATGGAAGTTAATTTCCATTTTTGAATTCCTTCAATATAAAACAACAAAGGAAAGACAATTAAGAGGGGGTTCAATTTTTTAATGAAGAACAAAAACTTATGCACTGCTGTACAAGTCTCTGTTTTGATACATTATATTGAATCTTTTTGTGACTTCGAATATTAATACAAGCAATCGGTATTTGGTACTGTTACTGGTATTCGAGTGTTCATTTTTGAATCAAAGTCTTGTTTGGATTATGTGTTGATGGAATTACAAATTGATTTAGTTGATTACTACTAATAAATTAGATCAATTTCATTTTTTTATTTGACACATCATTTTAGTGGTTATTATGTATATGAATTACTGTTGGGATTATGAGTCTATACTAATTATTTAAACATGTTTTTTAATTCATTCTCAGTGGATATATTCAAACATGTGTTTTGAAGATCTATATCTTTAGAATATTGTTTACCTTACTTAAATTCATATACTATCTGAATTTGGGCCCAAGCATTAGATTTTGTTTTTAGTTTTATTTGCTTTAGTTCATTTTTTTTACTTTCATTAAAAATACTTCTTATTCTTAAAGAGAAAAAAAAAATCCTCTTTCATAGGGGTAAATTTTATGATAATTAGGATTAGTCTCTTTCTTGTATATAGTTTTAAATATGTATATATTTATATTTCAGTTTGTTATTCAATAAAATATAAAATATCTACAATCAATTTGAAGGTGTATATATTTTAGATTTAGTTTTATTTTGTAGATTAGTATAGTTATAGATAACTAGACCTAGACCAATCAGAATCACCATTTACAACAGATAAGGATCTAATTGGGATCCTGACTGGGCAAATTCCTGAATGTTGAACATGGTCATAATTGACTATTAACAAAAGGACATTGCAAATGTATGCAAAATATCCATTGATTGATAGTCCTCGTCAAGTCGTCTCCAACGGTAAGTGGCATGCCACATGGTTCTTCACTTTTGAGGATTTATTCCCTATTAAAGATGAATCCTTGAAGTATGGTCAATAATCCTCAGATCTAAGGTCAAGAAGTTATAAGTTGGCCCTAAAGTCAAGTAAAAGAGAAAAAGTTGTTGCAAACAAGAAGTTACATGCTGGCCTTAAAGTCAAGTAGAGGAGGTACTTGGAAAATTATAAATGAAAATTAAGAGCCTCTCATTTTCATTATTCAATCTTGTTATCTCTTCGCACAATATTGGCAATGAATTTTAGAGGGAAGATGAAGTGAAGAAGGGAGAAATTCTAAGGGAAGATGAAGTCTTGTGATGATGTGTTCTAAGGTATGTTTTGTAAAGGTCATCTTGCCATTTTCTCTATAAAGTGTTTTTCTAGAATGATTCAGATAGTGAAATTTGGAGGCTATTGAGAAGACATATCAAGGTGCCTACGGTACAAATTTCATCTTCTGGGTCGTTTTACTTTTGGATATACATTCTGTGGAAGATAGGATTTTGACTAGTCCTGTACTAGTCTCAAACATGTGTTCCAGGTAAAACACTCATAACTTCTTCATAGAGAATCTAAATGTTTTGAGACCAATTGAATTGGAAAGAGTGCAGTCCATAGTATTTTGTGTGTAAGTTTCAGAATCACATATCAAATATTGAGTGTGTGGCATGTTGTAAACTTCAGGAAGGTATGCCATATTCACTATATCTCTTTTTCAATGATGATTCAAGGAGGAAAACTTGGAGGAATTTTAGAGACGCTATCAAAGAAAATTGGGTGCAAGTTTCATACCTTGATTCATTATAGGTACATAGTTATACTTATTGAAAGTTAGGGTTTGTGACTAATCTAGAAACTAGTCCCAAATAGGTGTTTGAGATAAATTTAAGAAGTGATGTTGGGGTTTATATGTGAACCCATGTGGACCTAGGATATTTATGTGGACCCAGTTTCTAAGTGGACCTAGGTTTATGATGTTGATCTAGTTTTTATAATGTTGATGTATGAGTTGTGCTGTATTTTTTTTTGATGATGATGATGTATCAGTTGTGGTGGATCTATTTTTGATGATGTTGATGCATCAATTATGGTGGATCTAGTTTGGATGATGATGTATCAATTTTTATGATGATGTATCAATATCAGTGACAATAACAGTGAGAGGTTGAGTCTCCATTTATATTTGAGGGAGGAAGGAAGGGGCAAGGAAAGAGGGTTGGATCCTCCTTCTAGTTGGTTCTAGAGAATACATGGAGTCGTAGTTTCTTTCAAGTTGGAGCCTGCAAACTAGGGGTTTGGAGCCTGTAAAATAGGGGGTTGGAGCCTCCTTCCAGTTGGTGCTAGAGAATACAAGGATTTGTAGCTTCCTTCAATTTGGATCCTATAAACTAGGGGGCTGGAGCCTCCTTCCAATTGGAGCTGGAGAATACAGGGAGTTGTGGCTTCCTTCAGGTTGGATCTTGTAAATAGGGGGTTGGTGATTCCTTCCAGTTGGTGTTGGAGAAGTATGGAAGTTGGTGCTTCCTGTGGATGTAATATTCAAGATATATATTTAAAAGTGTTATGTGGTTTTCTCCCATTTGGGTTTCCACATAAAATTCTTGTGTACTATGCATTTGTGGTTATATGTTTATGAAATGTTAAATGCAATCATAAGTGAATGGAATTGTTGATAACTTAATATGGTTTAAATGGTAAAAAGTGCTCAATACTAATTCACCCCCCCTTTCAATATTGGTGAATATTCCAACATGTCCATCGAAGGATTTCAATAGTGTTGCAGATGTCTCGAGCTTAGGAGATACAATGACATTTCAACAAGAAATATACATGATGCAAGTTGGAGCTCCTTCATCAACCATAGTTTGAAACATGATTTTTCCCATCATGCACACTTTGATCTAGAAATTTACTTGATGGGAGAGCCTATGAGTAAACTGATCAGAATCAAAGGTCATCAAACTTGACTCTGAGAGATCAATCCCACCTACAACATACAACAAGGATTTTTCACTGTGCTGGGTAGCTTTGGAGGAATTCAAGGGAAGACATGGCACAAGGTGCCTGGGCCAAGTCTTCCATAATTTTGTAGTTGTGGGTGGCCCATGTGTTTTGATTATGTGTTGTTCTTCTAAGAATTCCATTCAGGGGGTGAACTGGTGCATCAAAAGATGACTTCTCAATCTGAAGAGGACCACTAGGATGGTAAGAAGATGTTGGCTCATGCACAACATGAATAGACTTAGACATGTTGTAGTTCTTGGATTGTTTATGCAAATTGACCATGTGGTCACACATGAAAACAAAATAATTTGAGGAAGACCCCTCGTGGTGAGGGGTACCTACCACGTCCCTTTGCAAAGGGGCATGATTTGTTGCAACCATATGTTGAGGTTGAGGGGGAAAAGGATGCACTAAAAAAGAAGGATGTTGGGGGGCCTTTTGCTGTGCTAAATAATGATGGATCTCATCCTTTAGAGGACACTAATGAGTAGGATGGTACTCCCCAAAATTTTTGAAGGGGAACTGACTCTTCTTCTTCTCTTTTTTTCCCCCTTCCTGAGTGTTTTGGGTGGGTGTAGTCCCTTTCTCAATATTGGAATTCTTCTTCTTCTTTCCTCTAGGTTGCTAAGGATTCTTCGATTGTGTGGATTGCACCGAATTCACCTTAGAGGTATGAGTAGGGAGTATGGTAGTTTGAGGATTAGAACTAGCATCTTACGTGTGTGGCAAAATAACCATGTGGCACATATAAACAAATAACTGATTCAAAAAGGCATGGGATACAAAACCAACCACACCATCAACATGAGGTCTTGGGTTTGGCTTCTTTAAATCTGCCTACAACCTATGAGCATGGGGGATAATTTCATAAAGGGTACCCAACTGAGAGTAAATAAAGTCCAAGTGTTGGGCACACATAATGGATTTATCCTTGATATCTGCCCTGAGCATAGGTACATCCTTGGAAATGGTTGGAAGGAGGGATTTGGTGAACCACTCCATCAAGAGATTATTTGAGATCTGGGTCTTGATCATCCTACGCCTTCATCGCCACTCATGAATGTAATTTGAAATGTGAGTGGAAGTGTCTTGATGCATTGATGTCAAGATATTTGTTCCTATCTCACACTGAATGGGTAGTTCGTAATGCTTTAGAAAATCCATTTCCAGGTCATTGAAACTTTTGAAGGAAGCACCTTATAACTCAATATATCACTTAGTGGCACTTCCAGTTAGGAATATCTGGATAAGAAGTAACCTCACACTATCATCCATCAAGGAATTGGATGAGCACCACAAGTAATACATCATGATGTTTATGGAGGGGTCTTCTCTCAGTTTTCCATCAAATTTTGGAATGTCTAATGGGAGCTTTCTAGGCATGGTTGGACATGAAGGGTTGTGGGAAATGGGTTCATTTTTCAACCGTGATAAGTAAGGTACGTCTAACATTTCTAGGAAGGCAAATGGTGTATGAAAAAATGAATAATGGGAGGGATATGAAATCTTTGTTGTTCTAGATGAACCTTGTGGTCCCCCTTCATTTTTACTACCAAAAGGCTACTCACGTGTTCCCAAATATTGAGTTTCCCTAGGGATAGTGGCACTTCTAGGAGCATGAATTCTCCCTGGACTAGATGTGCCCCTGATGGGATTTCCCCCAGGGATAGGTGTATATCCTCTAGGAAAAACGTTCCCAAAATTAGGCCCAGGGAATAACCGTATGGAACCTAAGGTATTGATAAATGGAAAGATTCCCCAATTTGAAAAGTTACCCTCGAGGGATGGTCCCCCAAGGAAAGGTGTGCTAACCCATGGGTAGTTAAATCTTTCTAACATACTATTTCTTCCAACCTAAATAAAGACAACTCCAAAACCAATAACAAAGTTCTGTCCAAAAGGTACACCTGCACATAATGATATTGAGCCACTCATAGGAATGGTGGAGGTAGAAGGAGTTCCACCTCCCATGCTGAAACCAAGGCTTGGCACCCCATCGGAAGAACATACAGAAGTGGGAATCATAATAGAATGGATGGGTGTAGGAAGACTAGGTATAATGACAAATGGAAATGAAGACATAACCTGGGTCCCCCAAATCAAGGGACCTGTAGGAAAATGGATAGATGGTATTGGTCTAATGGTGCTAAGAGAAGGAAATGTGGTCATCACAAGGATACCCCATGTCCCACTTGTATATGGGATTGAAGGATCAACTACACTATGAAACACTTGGTCTTAACATGGTGGGAGGATTGCTAAGAAAAGAAAAAGGCTCACTAAAAATCTCCCTTTCCTGGACAAGTAGAGGTGCTTCAAAATCCTCCCCAAAAACGACTCCAAAATGTTATCACACAAGTTGTAGGTTGGGAAAATCCCAACCCAACCACCATAATGGTGAAAAATTAGAGAGAACCTACCCACTATCACCTTAGGTACGTCCTCCTGTCACTTTAGAGGTGAAGTGGTCACCTCGAGGGGGGAATCTCTGTGACCAGAGGGGGAAAAGAGGTGGAAAGTGAGATGTATGAAGGAATGCCCTTATAGGTCAAGTTTCTATATGTGGAGAAGGGCTTGGGTAAGGTCTTGATGGTAGCCAAGATTTTCCAAGAAGTAGGAGGCCTTGCAAATGTTGGTTGTACCTGTCCAAGACACAATTAAAACAATGATACATGCCCAAGTATATGATGGAAAAGCAAGTTAATGTTTCTGTCCCTAATTGCAGAAATTAGTAACAATATATATCAGCAATAAAAATGATAATTAATGCTTCAAAATGAGTTGCTAAAAGTCTAGTTGAAAGAACAAGAGATAAACTAGAAACAACTAGATCAACCCAAGTAAGATAGCATTAGACTTTAGCAATGAAAGAAGGTTGTAACAAAAGGTGTTTGCATAAATATTTTGCAGACTTATGGCTATAGAATTTTTTTTTTTACAGCAGAAAACTCAACCACTAAAACTTACAAAGAATCCACCCAAAATATGCGGTAGACCAAGTAGAATAAAATGGCAAATTCTTAGCTGATTCTGATGGTTGAAAAACAAGTTATGAGTGAGAGAAAGTTAGGGTTTCTATAGCCCTAATGGATGAAGATGAAATTTTGTAATAACAACAAGAATACCCCTTTATATGGGATTCCCTAGTGGCTAAGAGGTTCTCTAGGCACAAGAAACAAAAAAAAGATGACTTCTCAATTTGAAGAGGGCCACCAGGATGGGAAGAAGATGTTGGCTCTTGCACAACAAGAATAGGCTCAGACATGTTGTAGTTCTTGGCTTGTTTTTGTAAATTGACAATGTGGTCACACATGAAAAAAAAATAATTTGAGGAATAACCCTCATGGTGAGGGGTACCTACCACGTCCCTTTGGAGAGGGGCATGATTTGTTGCCACCATATGTTAAGGTTGAGGGGGAAAAGGATGCGCTAAAAAAAAGGATGTTGGGGGGTGTTTTGTTGTGCCAAATAATGATGGATCTCATTATTTAGAGGAAGCTGATGAGTAGGGTGGTCCTCCCCAATTTCTTTTTAGGGGAATTGACTCTTCTTCTTCTCTTCTCCCCCCCCCCCTTCCTAAGTGTTTTGGGTGGGTGTAGTCCCTTTTTCAATATTTGAATTCTTCTTCTTCTTTCCTCTAGGTTTCTGAGGATTCTTTGATTGTGTGGATTGCACTAAATTCACCTTAGAGGTATGAGTAGGGAATATGGTAGTTTTAGGACTAGAACTAGCATCTTACAAGTGTGACAAAATAGCCATGTGACCCATTTGATCAGATAACTGATTCACATAGGCATGGGATACAAAACCAACCACACCATCAACATGGGGTCCTGGGTTTGGCTTCTTTGGATCTAACTAAAACCTACGAGCATGGGGGGTAATACATCATGATGTGTATGGAGGGGTCGTCTCTCAGTTTTCCGTCAAATTTTGGAATGTCTAATGGGATATTTCTAGGCATGGCTGGCCATGAAGGGTTGTGGGAAATAGGTTCATTTTTCAACCGTGATAAGTAACGTAAGTCTAACATTTCTAGGAAGGGAAATGGTGTATGAACAAATGAATAATGGGAGGGAAATGAAATCTCTGTTGTTCTGTATGAACCTTATGGTCCCCCTACATTTGTACTACCAAAAGGCTGCTGACATGTTCCTGAATATTGAGTTTCCCCATGGATAGTGGCACTTCTAGGATCATGACTTCTCCCTAGACTAGATGTGCCCACGAGGGGATTCCCCTCAGGGATAGGTGGAGATTATCCAGGAAAAACGTTCCCAAAATTAGGCCTAGGGAAGAACCCTATGGAACCTGAGGTATTAATAAATGGAAAGATTCCCCAATTTGAAAATTTACCCTTGAGGGATGGGCCCCAAGGAAAGGTGTGCTAACCCATGGCCCATGGGTAGTTAAATCCTTTTGACATACAATTTTTCTCAACCTAACTAGAGACAACCCCAAAACCAATAGGAAAGTTCCACCCAAAAGGTACACCTTCACATAACAATGTCAAGCCAATCATAGGAATGGTGGAGGTAGAAGGAGTTCCACCTCCCATGCTGAAACCAAGGCTTAGCCCCCCACTGGAAGAACATCCAGAAGTGGGCATCATAATAGAAGGGATGGTGTAGGTACACTAGGTATAATAATATATGGAAATGAAGACATAGCCTGGGTCCCCCAGATCTAGGGACGTGTAGGAAAATGGATAGATGGTATTGGTCTAATGGTGGTAAGAGAAGGCAATGTGGACATCACAAGGATACCCTATGTCCCACTTGTAGATGGGATTGAAGGATCAACTACACTACGAAACATTCGGTCCTCACATGGTGGGAGGATTGCTAAGCAAAGAAAAAGGCTCACTAAAAATATCCCTTTCTTGGACAAGTAGAGGTGCTTCAAAATCCTCACCGACGACGACGCCAAAATTTTATCACACAAGTTGTAGGTTGGGAAAATCTTGACCCAACCACCAGAATGATGACAAGTTAGAGAGCACCTACCCACTATCACCTTAGGCAGATGTTCCTATCACTTTAGAGGTGAAGTGGTCACCTCAAGGGGGGAATCCCGGTGACCCGAGGGGGAAAAGAGGTGGAAAGTGAGATGTATGAAGGAATTCCCTTATAGGTCAAGTTTCTATATGTGGATAAGGTCTTGAGTAAGGTATTTATGGTAGCCAAGAGTTTCCAAGAAGTAGGAGACCTTGCGAATGTTGGTTGTACCTTCTCAAGACATAATTAAAACAACGATACAAGCCCAAGTATATGATGGAAAAGTAATTTAATATTTTTGTCCCTAATTGCAGAAGTTAGTAACAATATATATCAGCAATAAAAATGATAATGAATGCTGCAAAATGAGTTTCTAAAAGTCTAGTTGAAAGAGCAAGAGATAAACTAGAAACAACTAGATCAACCCAAGTAAGATAGAATTAGACTTTAGTAATGTAAGAAGATTGTAACAAAAGCTATTTGCAGAAATATTTTTCAGACTTATGGCTGTAGAAAACTTTTTTTTTATAGTAGAAAACTCAACCACCAAAACTTACAAAGAATCCACCCAAAATATGTGATAGACCAAGTAGAATAAAATGGCAAACTTTTAGTTAATTCTGATGGTTGAAAAGCAAGTTATGAGTGAGAGAAAGTTAGGGTTTTTGTATCCCTAATGGATGAAGATGAAATTTTGTAACAAAAACAAGCAATACCCCTTTATATGGGATTCCCTAGTGGCTAAGAGGTTCTCTAGGCACAATAAACAAAACCTAGATTGCAGAAAGTTGAAATGACTGAAAGTCACGTTTCCCAATGCAACTATTTTATTTCTCCAATGCAAAAAGTAAATGATTAGTTCCTTGGATATTGGGTTATTGAGTCAAATATTGAGTTAACTATACTACTTCCTTGGGGGTGTAAATCCTCTTACTCCCCAAGGAAAGTAAATCTAACTAGGAAAAGTGCTAGAAGGGTGTAAGCCCTTTTTACTTCTCCTAGCACTTCCTTAAGTAACAAATTATTTCCAAGACACAATTGATGAGCTTAGTGGGGTTGTATGCACTTATACTTCCCAAGAAGTTCAACTAGTTAACCTTGCAACTAAGAAAGGAGACAATAACAAGATGAAACCCATCAACTGGAGCAAGAATCAACAAGATAAACTTCTACTTTACCAAGAGTTATCCACCAATATGCAAGAGAAATTCTCCATAGGAGGTAGCGCACCACTTCCTTCCACCAATATAAAATTAAACCACGAATAAATGCAAGAGAGAGAGAAAATCCCAAAGGGGAGTGAAAATTTCAGCCAACTACTTCTCACAATGGGAGAGTTGTGTTATGGAATGAGATTCACATGATCTCTATTTATACAAAAGTATTAAAACATATTTTGTCCAGGTAGCAAGAATAAAACATAATATAATGGGTCAACAACCCTTATCTTACCCCTTGCATCAAATAATAATATTTAATTTTCACTTTAACACAATAGAAACCCTAAAAATAAGATGATGTCACCCCTTTAAGAAATGTTTTGGCCACTTGAGAAAGTTGTTGGAGAGGAGAATGGAGGTTGTTGGGGCTCCTTGAGCCTCCTTGTCATGTGCTAGGGTCAGTCCATGTTTGCTTCGGTTAAAATGTGCCAAGTGTCAATGTACAATAACTCCATCACCATCAAACCCGCTCAAGCATGATGCCAAGCCTCAAAAGGTGACAGTTGGCTCTCCTAGGCAAGTTGTTTGGGTAATAGGGGATGTATAAGATCCTCCATGATGCCATGTAAACTTCCAAAGGAATGTTTATGTGATTCAATGTGTGGGCATACAACATCCAACCTGTGGGATATTTTCCCCATGGAATCCCAAGCCAGGCTTGTTCTCCCAAAATTGGCCACCAAGCAAGGTCCTGCAAAACAAAATGGTATGCCCTCCAAAGATATCAAGTCAAAGATATCATGAAAAGTGTAAACCACATATAATAAGAAAGGCACCTAAACATGTGCATCAATAATACCTCATCAAATTAAACAAATTCTCAAAAAACCTATACAATTGGCCAAGTTTAAGTATGGGAGGGGTTTCATAAAATTCCTATTGGGTAGACCAAAGCCTTCAAGTGGGGGATGCTCCTAAGGATGGAATTTCAAGGTTATGTAGTTGATGATGAGGTTGAAGGTGTTTAGACTTCATAGGTCGATGAGTTTCATGACATACAAGGGCTTGTATTATCTCATTTATGGGTGCCTTTATAGAGGGTGTGTGGCACCTTCGTTTCATATGTACTTTTTCCAAGCCAATCTTCTTGCCATTCTTTATTTCTTTTATGTTTTAAGGATCAAGTTGAAGACCACTGTCCTGTCTTGGTGACCAGATAATGAAAATGTAATTCACAAATACCTCACGGAAATGGGAAGGTTGGCTCGTGATGAGACCCCCTTTCTCTCACTTGTGTAACTGAGAGCCACTACCCTGGCTTGGTGACTAGATGATGTTAATGTCACATTGCTAAATACCTATGATCATGATAGATCAGCTTGTGATGAGACTTCCCATCCTCCAACTAACCCCTTAAGTGTTCACTATCATTTTTTTTTTAGTTCCCCCTTTTCATATAGAGAATTATTTCATTTCTTTCTCGGGGATCCCTCGACAAAGCATCTGGAAGGTCTATATTTAGGCTTTTATCTTTTTAGCCAACAACAATCCCTCTGGGTCTTCAACCCCTTCTTTCCATGAAATGATGTACATGCCCTTCTTGGGACACTAAATTTAGAGGGCCTAGAATAAGACAATATTATGGGAGTGTAATGAGAAGAAGGTGGTAAGTATGGTCGGGAATGGTATGATAGCCCCTTAAGGGACCCCTAGTCACAAACCTTCCCCAAAGGTTGGCCACTTACTAGGAAATCTATGACACTCACCAAGGTGAAATAGGGTCAATAGAATAATTTCCAAGCAAACATTATATAATCAAAAGTAGCTTAAATACAACATGCTTAAATGCCTTAAATATTAGGGTGATTACCTGCCACAATACCTGACTTGTATCACATGGAGCAAGACCCATCTTCCTTCCAGAAGCTAGCTAGTGTGGTGGATGCGATAACAATGGATAAGAATGTGGTGATAGAGTAGGCTTTTGTATGTGCAAGTGGACACTGCTAGTCATGTGATCTCTCTACACTCCATTAATGCAACCCAAGGGCCTCGAGACATGATCGCCTTAGTTATCCCACAAAATGGGGTTAACATCTGGCTCCTACTTGGGGACATGTGCTTGTTGTAGAGTGCATGAGAAACAAAACATCTCCTAGTAGACATATTCCTACACTGAAACAAGAAACCATAACATATAGGGTGGTTCTATCACCCTTCGTCCATATACATCAAAATTCAAATGAAAACTAATCTAGAAAAGAAAATTTTAGCATTTTTTTCAAAAGTTTCTAAACTAAGCCTAAAATCAATATGAAAATAGAAAAAAATGAAATATGAAATTCAATCTAAACTAATATGAGAAATCAAGATGCAAATGCAAGGAAAGAAAGATGACCTAACTACTTACCCGGGGCCTTGGGGCCCTGAAGATCAAGCGATAGGTGATGTTAGGTGAAGTCATACAACCAGTGCAACCAATTTCTCATCTCGTCAAAGTATCTCCTCATGTGCTTAATTATGTGAAAAAACAAAGATAAGCCAAACATGAAATGATCATGATCATAAATATATATATAATCAATCGT
Organism: Picea mariana; assembly: GCA_032191745.1. Lineage (NCBI taxonomy): Eukaryota > Viridiplantae > Streptophyta > Pinopsida > Pinales > Pinaceae > Picea > Picea mariana. Next base: position 121,781 of record JASDQU010012527.1, read on the forward strand.
GAAATAAAATGAAGAGAGATGGGTGGGAGGGAGGAAGTCCTGCTAGAAAGATAAATCATCAGCCTGATCATGCTGCTTGAAGGTGTAACCACAAGCCTGGTCAATCCATCTATGAAGAGGACTATCATATGTAGATGACGACTCATCCTCATCTTCACTCAGAAAATCACTGCTCCCTAAAGGTTGAGAAAGGATAAGAGATCCCAAGAAAACCTGTTGATTTACCAAATAAGGGGAAATGGGGTAAGGCACAATGTTGTCCCTTGACCAAGTTGTGAGGATCCTTGGTCATGTTTGACCTACTTTTGGGACTTCGACAAGCTGTCGAAGGTGGAGTGCAAGTTGAAGCAGAGATCATGGGATCTAGGCCCCTTTTTAGGGATTTTTGGGTTTTGGGCTGATGTAACTGGTATGGGGATGTTGGCCCATGGGTTTACCCATGTTTAGGCCCTTTTTGTAATGCATAAATAGAAATATAGGTGATATAGGAGGTAGTTCGATATATGTGATCAAAGAGAGGCTAGATACTATGCTAACTGGAAGTTGTAAGTGCTTTGTGCATGATGTGTTGAGAACTTGCAGAGCTAAGTGCAAGTGATTGTAAGAGACTGTGAAGAGGCTTTGTACTGTAACTCAGGGAAGGAGGATCTAGAGGAGTGCACGCAGATCTCCTGTCCTCTGCGGAGTAATATATCTTGGCTCTATGCATGTAGAAGATTGACATAAATAAATAAATAAGAAGAGTTGGTGGACGTAGCCCCAGGGTGGGGGTGAACCACGTATACCCCGTGTTGTGGTTGCTTAGTGCTTTATGGTTGTTCTCTTTTTTATGTGGTTAAATGCTTAGTGCACTGATATATGCCTGGAATAATCTAATGTGATAGCTTAGTGTTGAATAATCTGATTGAATGCTAGATCTAATCTATGTTGGTATGCTGAGTGCTTGAATCTATTAGATCTGTATGAATACCGCGCTGATCTATTATTAGGGTTTAGTTGCACTGTAAGCTAAGACTGAATATTAATGAAATATAACTGCTAAGTGATCTGTTAAGGTGTTACAATCACATATCTGTGTCCCAGCTAAGGTTGCAGACATCTGAGTCCTGTAACCACCCCTGCCTTTACCTCAGGTGAGACTTCATCTGCTTCGCAGGTGTTGCTAAAAGGGACGGTAGTTAGGTTTTTGTTGGTGTGATGTTGTAAGCATTGAACCCTGGGTTTTCCCCTGTGCCAAAAAATGGTTCGCCATGGACTATGAACCTCGTACAGTCCACCGTATTGACTGTAATGAAGATTCCCCACTTTGGAAGGCACCGGGAGGTTAATGCCTGTGTTAAGATCCTGCTCTCATGCTACCATGGCGGCTACTTATGGCTAGACCAACGCATCACAGTCGATCCGACGTTGATCCATAGGATCACCATATTGAGCATGCAAGGATCAGACTCATAGGACTTCTACCCAAGGAAGGATATAGATCACGCATTGGCACAGAAGATAAAAGACACATATGGTGATGTAGAAAAGGGAATGCGAGGCTACAAGGTAGCTTCCATCTATAATTACGTAGTATGCCTGGCCTTCCAGCTAATTGCAAGAAGTCTTGTGAGAAACAACCGACCTACACAGGTTACAGGATTCGTTGTTGACCTCGTTGGGAAATGTGTAGAAGGACTCCAGATGAACTGGGTGAAGTTCTTGGTCAACCAACTGGAATTAGACTTCCACGAAGCTCAAGATCAGGGCTATGAATTCCACTTTAGCTGGCTCCTGATCCTCATCATATTTATCGCTTGGGTNTGGCTCCTGATCCTCATCATATTTATCGCTTGGGAGATGTCGGAAGGTGTGACCTTCACAGACATTGAGCCATTCGATCTCCTCGCTGTGAATTTCACCACACTCTGGTAATTGAGAGATATGGGAAAATAGTGGCAGTCAAATGTGGTCTTTCATACATATTATCTCCAACTGAAGAGGGCTATCGAAGCTATCCCTCGTATAATGCCAAACACCCTGCATCAGTTTCATCCCCTCATGAAGTTTCATGCAGATCGACACTTCATTTATATCACCACGCGCACAGATGAGCATAAAGAAGAGCTTCAGTCATACTACAAGCTCACAGAGGAGGACCTCAAAGAGATAACCAAGGACTGGTCGACATATCTCCTCATCTCCACTAACCCCGTAGAAATTTTAGACCCTGAACTAATCGGAAGCCCGAAGACCACTCATGAAGCAAAGGATACCCCTGGACTTATCAAAAGGAAGAAGACTGAAGAGGTCCAAAATGTGAGTAGTGCATTGGAAGAAATTGCTTCAGTATCACCTGGACGAGGGGGTAATGATGAAGCATATCAAGAAGAGACCAACGAAAAAAAAGATCAACAGAAGCAGGGAGAAGTAACACCACCTAGGGATCCTATTGATGAGGCTGATCCCTTGAAGAAGAGGAAGGTTTCCGCCATGAAACCCACTTCCCGAAAGAAATCCAAAGCCACCTTGACTAAGATGCAAAATGTTCTCACTGTAGATGACTTTGACTTCATCATCGTAGCTGTAGCATATGCCTCCCAGGACATCTTGTGGAAACATGAAGCCAAGAAGGATGATATGTACAAAAGGTTCGAGGTTGAACTCATAGGGGTACATCAGACCCTTCAATCCAGCAGTGCAGTATCCACTGCACCCCCACCATCAGAAGAACCAGAGTTGGGAGATGAGCCTACCCAACTCCGCAGACTAGCTGATGTGACTGAAGCTCACCTTCGTCGAGCACAAGATGAGAAAGACCAGGCCACAACAACCCTGAAACAAACCCAAGAAGAAATGGTAGAGAAACGTCGGGTTGCACAAAAGGAGAAGGATGACCTTCAAACCAAGTTTGAAGAGGAGAAAGCACAAATCCAACAGGAGAAAGAGCAGTTGCTTGCAAAGAATCTTGAATTCAAAGAAGCAGTCGATAGAGCACTTCACTCTGTGATGGGCTTAGAGCCAAAGGTAGAATACTAAATGGAGCATCAAGTAGCGCAGATCATAGAATCTATCCAACAACTTCAACAAAGAATAGCAGAGTTAGAGCTACGAACAGTGCCCAACACTCCGCTAGATATACGAGATCAAAGAGAAGCAAATGCTCAAAGCACAGTTGAGAGAATCAAGGACCTCGCCATGGAATGTAAACAATTAAGTGATCACAGTGCCCAGACTTATGAGTGACTCACTAAGGATATTGAATTGAAGGCACTGGAGTCACAACTCCAGGAGGCAAAGAAGCACACATAAATAGTACAGGCCTAGTTGAATCCCCTGTCAGGTGTTGAGAGGATGAAGCGATCCCAAGAATAGCTCACTTCTCAACAACAAGTCCACACCATTCAGAGGAAAGTCATGGAAGTGATTTAAAGGATCCAACCAATACATGATGAAGCTTGCCAACTATTTGCAGAGATTGAAGGCTGAGGAGCAGAACTGGAGCAAGTCGTCACTACAGCTGAAAAATGTTTAGAGGGACTTGTCCATAAAGTAGTAATCCAAGAGTTCGCTGAGAAGGAGGTCGTGGCGCAACAACAAGTCAAAGCAGCTCGAGCCAAGCTCAAGGATTTTGAAGCACATCTACCCAGACCAGAGTGACTCGGGATGAGTCACATGTGAGTGTTGGGGGCCCGTTGGCCCTTGACCAAGTTGTGAGGATCCTTGGTCATGTTTGAACTACTTTTGGGACTTCGACAAGTTTTCAAAGGCAGAGCGCAAGTCGAAGCCGAGATCATGGGATCTTGACCCCTTTTTAGGGATTTTTGGGTTTTGGGCTTACGTAATGGGTATGGGGATGTCAGACCATGGGTTTACCCATGTTTAGGCCCTTTTTGTAATGCATAAATAGAAAGCTAGGCGATGTAGGAAGTGGTTCAATCTATGTGATCGAAGAGAGGCTAGATACTGTGCTAAGTGCAAGTGATTGTAAGAGACTATGAAGAGGCTTTGTGCTATAGCTCAGGGAAGGAGGATCTAGTGGAGTGTGCGTAGATCTCTTGTCCTCTACGAAGTAAGATATCTTGGCTCTGTGCATGTAGAATATTGAAAGAAAGAAATAAAGAAGAAGAGTTGGTGTATGTAGCCCTAGGGTGGGGTTGAACCACGTATACCCCGTGTTGTGGTTGCTTAGTGCTTTATGGTTGTTCTCTTGTTTATGTGGTTAAATGCTTAGTGCACTGATATATGCCTAGACAAATCTAATGTGATAGCTTAGTGCTGAATAATCTGATTGAATGCTAGATATAATCTATGTTGGTATGCCAAGTGCTTGAATCTATTGGATCTGTGTGAATACTGCGTTGAGCTATTATTAGGGTTTAGATGCGCTCTAAGCTAAGAATGAATATTAATGAACTATAACTGCTAAGTGGTTTGTTAAGGTGTTACAATCACATATCTGTGTCCCAGCTAAGGTTGCAGACATATGAGTCCTGCAACCACCCCTGCCTCTACCTCGGGTGAGACTTCATATGCTTCATAGGTGTTGCCAAAAGGGCCGGTAGTTAGGTTTTTGTTGGTGCATTGTTGTAAGCATTGAACCCTGGGTCTACCCCTGTGCCAACACACAACCTCATGTCTAGAGAAAAAATCCTTCCTCGGATTTAGGAAACGTCGCTTCTTTATCTTCCTATCCTCACAAAAAGTCTCAATATGAAAGTACTTTTGTTTGGTAATGTGGACCTATGATCACTTTGAAGTGGCCATGTCTTGGTATTCTTCCAAAATTGAGGATGAAGGTGGTTGGGAGTCCTCATACAAAAAACATACATTCCCAAAAATATATGCATCACAAGTCCCAAGAGATGACTAAAAATCATCCTGAAAATGCTACGATCGGTCATCCTCGAACAAATTTGTAATCATGTCATCATCAGGATTCCAAACATATGAATCATACATTCATGAAAATTAGTCCTCTGAAGATGAAAACTCAACCTCTTTAGCTTTAAATTTACCCTCAATTCCATAAATGAATCATACATGTATGAAAATTAGTCCTCTGAAGATGAAAAGTCAACCTCTTTAGCTTTAAAGTTAAGCTCAATTCCATAAATGGGGTCTGCATCAAAATTGAAATGACCCAAATCCCATATGTGTCTGCCAATCTGTATGAAAGTGTCTATATTCTCATCAACCATATTCAAAGGTTCTTTCATAAGACCATCAACATGACTGACCATCTCTTTATTTTCGTGTGGAGGAGGAGTAGAGGCATGGACATCTTCAACTAGATCTTCAAATTCTTCATCATGGAGACTGATCGCTTCTTCAACATCATGTGAAGGAGGAAAACAAGGTAGAATGACATCATATTCTTCAGGTGGGAACACAAATATCAATTTCTCCTTCTTCTCATTTGGATGTTGTACTTTATCAAGGTCTTATTATTCTTGGAAATTTTCTCCATGGATATTTTCTTTAATCGAATTCTCATAATCTTTGAGAGGATAAGAGAATTCACCATCTCGATGTTTATATCTAACAATTTTGTAGACTTCTTCGAGCATGGAGGGAGGTTCATCGTCATTTGGGAAGTTTTCTTGTTACCCATACTTCTCGGTCACATCATCGTATAATGATATTTTTCCAAAATATGCAATGAACACTTATGAGGATGCTTTTAGGGTAGGAATTTCCTCATAATTTTTGAATATCGCGTCATACTCTTCTTCTCTTTGTTGACAGAACTTAACCAAAACTTCCTTGTCAGGAAAAAGTTCTATCAGTTGTTCACAAAAATCGTCATATTCTTCTGTGATTTCCTTGAGGCACTCAAAAATTTCCTCATTGTTGTTTTCAACTTCTTGTCTTTCAGTTGTTGTCTCAAAAAAGTCTAGAAGAAGCGTTTCTCAAGCCTTCAATAGGATCAAGGTAAAAACCTTCTCTCGAAAAATCATCCTCCAGGTTCTGAATTGTATCTTCAAGAATTTGAGATTCTGGTCCCCAACATTTAAGGAACTCTCTAATGAGGATCATTAAATAAGATATACTTCTTGGCTTGCAAGAATGCTTGATCCAATTGCTTTGTTCATTTCCTAAGGATAGCAAGAACAATCGTAGGCATACATCCTCATTTATTACATTTTCATAGTACATGCGTTTGGTAAACTCAACAACGTGTGCTATGGCCAAAAATGGATTACCATCGAACTTTGAGAAGACATCGAATTGGTTTATTAGAAACTTGTTTGGATATCCATCAATAGATTCGAGATACAAGGCCTTGTATGATTAATGAAAGTGCCACAGAGCCATGTTTCCATTACTTAGGGTAATACCTCAATGGAGTCGCTAGATGAGCTCAAGGCTCATCAAAGGGTGGAAAAGGGATAATTAGGGAAAGGTGGGTTCTTGGAAGGTGGAGTTTCCAGATGAGCTTCAAGAAGAGCTCATCAAGGGTGGAAATGGAATGCCCCTTAGGTGGATTCCCCAGGAAATATAGGGGAATGCTTTGGGATAACTTGCCAAAGTGTCGTTAGGGTTCGAAAGAGGATTCAAAATCCTCCCTGAAAAAAATGCCAAAATGTTATCACATAAATTGTAGGTTGGGAAAATCCTAACCCAACTACTAGAATGGAGAAAACTTAGATAACACCTACCCACTGTCACCTTAGTCAGGTGTTCCATTTACTTTAGAGGTGAAGTGGTCACCTCAAGGGGCGGAATCCTGGTGATCTTAGGGGGAAAAGAGGTGCAAAGTGATATGTATGAACGAATTCCACTATATTTCAAGTTTCTATATGTGGAGAAGGGCTTGAGTAAGGCCTTGACAGTAGCCAAGAGTTTCCAAGAAGTAGGAGACCTTGCAAATGTTGGTTTTACCTGCCCGAGACACAATGAAAACAATGATACAACCCAAGTATATGATGGAAAAGAAAGTTAATCTTTTCGTACCTAATTGAAGCGGTTAGTGACAATATATATCATCAATGTAAATGATAATTAATGTTGAAAAATGAGTTGCTAAAAGTCTAGTTGAAAGAGCAAGATATAAACTAGAAACAACTAGATCAACCCAAGTAAGATATCATTAGACTCTAGCAATGAAAGAAGGCTATAACAAAAGGTGTTTGCAGAAATATTTTACAGCCTTATGGCTGTATAAAACTTGTTGTTACTGCATCAAACACAACCACCAAAACTCACAAAGAATATGTTAGCACATAGGATGTATAGGAGTCAATTTTTTTTCAATTTGTTAGTTTAGTCACTAAAGGAGACCATCAGTCTTTGTCAGTCATGTGGTTAGTCCTTCTTGTATGAGTCATTTGTTTAAGCTTGTAGGATTGAGTAATAGGGTCACGTTCTCAATTTTTTGAGTCATGTTCATGTCAAATAAACCATGTTTTGATTGTTTGTTAAGTCATGAAAGCTGATTAGAGTCCATTTAGGAAGGTCTTGGTGTCATGATGGTGGTTGTCATTATTAGAAAAAGGGGAAAGTATTGGTCATATATTTTAGTTTAAAGGTCATCATCATCAAGTTTTATGTCCCAAAAATGTGTACACAGTATTTTCATGTCAAATCTGACTGTTTGGGAGTCATGTCCCATGTAAAATCAATGTGCTGCAAACTCTACTAAAAGTTCACAACGAATCAAGAAAGTACAGCTTGCACTAAATCACATATCATCATGTTTTGGAAATGTGACAGTTGGTTTTTATTGTTTTCAGCACCATCTCTTCATCAAAAATATCCAAAGGGTCTATTTCAAAAGAAGGTTTTATCATTCTTATTTTCATTTCCTTTTACAAAGAATGAACTGTAGACTGGTTCAGCTTGTTGCGAAATGAAATTGTGCTGCAGATTGATTGTTGTTGTAGGCTCCTAGTGCTGTGAACTCTTTGTAGCGGATTGATGGTGGATTAACATCATTAAAGACTGATTAGTTTGGGTTTTCTACAAACAAGGAGTGATCCCTTTATACAGGTACTCTTATTGATGTCTAAATTCCACTGCCTGAAGATTGATTACCATCAAACCCTAAATTGTTGTAAAATTTGTGTTCGCTGCAAACTATTTTATATCATTGGCACTGCAAACTCCTTTACTTGGTTAGCTTCCACATTCCTTGTATCTTAAACTTTTATGTCGATCCAATATTACTGTTTTCATATCAAAATATCAATTGTATCTTTTTCTTATAGCTATAACTCTATTCAACTACAAATTCCTATTAGTGCTATGAACTGTATTCGTTGTATGTGCCATGAACCCTATGTTTTATTAGTTGATAAAAACCTCACTGAATGTGTTTTCTCCCAGGTTTGAAAGATATCATCTTATTCATTATTGTATTCCTTTCCAGATCTGTGAATTTTCAAACCCTTTTGACAAAAACCCTAGTCTAAATCTATTTGCTGCAAACTTCATCTACATGCTGCAAACTGAGAAATTGCGCTGCAAATTATTTGTTTTACATAGTTTCCTTGAATTTGTCCCGTGTTGAGGTTTTATCTAGTTATGGGTTGTCATCCTCTCCTCTCATGTCTTTTTTTAGCCTTATTTTAGTGTCAACAACATTGCTTTAGCATAACTCTTTTGGTAGCAAACCCTAATTTATCAAGTTTTCATCACATAATC
>JASDQU010012527.1:130544-142562 GCA_032191745.1 Picea mariana
GGTTTACTAAGCGGTCATGGACAATCATCAAGGGAAGAAGATTCATAAAAGGGGAGATATTGTCAGGGATGATCCCCATGACCTGCAACTAATAAACTTAGATCCATTTTTTAGAGAGGCATTTCAGAGAGTGGGTTTCTTGGATTTTTGTGAGAAGATGAAGAGAGGACATCTTGAGGTTGCCAAGAAGTTTGCATTGAATTTAAATGGGGAAAAGACTAATTTTAGTACTCTGGATTTGGAGGTTTCAGAACAATTTATTCCTATAGCCACAGAGATATTAGTTCATGGAGAAAGTTGGTTTAAGGCCATGACCCTGAATTCTGCATTTTCTAAGGAATTCTTAAAACCCGAATATCAAGAAGATAACCTATCCAAGGGAGTGCCAAGAAATCATATGATGGAGTATTTTGATAAAATTCTTAGATTCATTCAGAGGTATTTTACTTATGAAGGTAGGTTTAATATGGTCTATCGATACCATCTTAGACTATTAATGCACTTTACTGGAAAAGAGCCCTTGAATCTACCCTTCTATCTATTCAGAAGCCTTGGGAAGATGTCAGATAGAGTTCAGGCCAAGTCTAAGCAGGTGGATACCAGCGTATTTCATTTTGGTCTACTCAAAATGATAGTGTTATAAAAATTTAAGAAGACCAATACTGATTGGGATGCTTTCTTAGTTGCATCAGGATTTTAGCCAGATGTTGTTCAAACACCACAATCAAAGAGACATACACCTATCTCTGTTGAAAATACTGCATATACAAAGTCCAGTAAAAAGAGGAAAATGGCTAAAAAGGATAAGTCCTCTCATTCTACAAATAATATAAGTGAAGGTCCTTCACGACCTCATGATGAATACACTTCTCCTGTGGTAGAGCCTTCACCTATGGAGACATCCTCTAGCAAAGCAAGGAGTTTAAAGGGAAATAAACTTGTATTTTATCCACTTGTTGTTGCAGAAACTGTTAATCCTAGAAGACCATTGATCCAGGTGGATATCGGTCCACCCACATATTTCAATTGGCTCAAAACAATATTCTGGCAATTTACTATTTTTAGCAGGTTTTTGGTTCCTAAACTTTTGGGGCCATTTTGAGGGCCTAAATGAAGTTTTTTCGGGATCAAGCACCTCAATGAGAGTGTAAGGAGATTATTGAACCCCTAAAATGAATCTCCTCAATGATACCTTTCCAACAAGCTATCGTGCGCCCCAAAAAAAGATCGTATACCAAAGTTATGCCCTCGGGAAATTGATACACCAAACTACCCAAAACGGGGTCCACAAAACTGTTGGATTTTCATCTTCCGGGGTTAGGGTTTCTGATTTTCTTTAGGTTAAAAAGGCCTTTAGAGCCTCATTCTAATCATCTTCTTGCAAATGCGATTATATTTCACATCTCTTCTCAGAGATAAGCCGATACCATTCTAGCGAGTCTTTCACTTTGTATTTCTACAATTTTGTATATTTCGCTCATTAACAGAAATTTTGTATTATTGTATCTCTGTGTTTATGGTTGCATATCTGATATATTTGTGTTATATTATTGGATATCTTAGATATCTCTATATTATATCTCCGCTCTCATTTCATGCTGAAAATAATCCGGATCAATGGTATCGGAGTGGGCTGCTCTTGATCGTTTTATCAATGCATGTCCCCGAAGAGGTCTGAGTATAGAAAGTTGGGTTTCAATCTTGTCTCTCTTGAGGAAAATCCCTATCAAACGCCCAAGAAACCATCCATGGTGGAATAAAATAAAAATGACAGAGCAAACGATTCTATTACTCTACTGCTTGAGCAAACTCTCATGCGATAGAGGGACATAATGATGGAGAAATTTTCCCACATCCTTCAATGCTTGCCGATAACAATAGTCACGTCTTCATCAAGAGGCCACTTTGGAGGCACCTCTCCTTTCAAGGTACAAGTTAATTTTGATATTCCCATATTTGAAGGACAAATAGATGTAGATGCCTTAGAAAAATGGTTAAATCTGCTAAAAGGTTATTTCTCTGTTCATAATTTCTCCGACAAGGAAAATATCATCTTCGTACTACTTAAGGATATCCCCCATGTCAAACATTGGTGGTAAACTTAGTGAGAGAAAATTTCCACAGAGGATTCTAGAGTATATGGGGCCAAGCCCACTTGGGATTTTTTGTGGATGCAGTCAAGGAACAATATTACCCTGTTGGAAACTATGATGACCAATACATGAGATTGACCACACCAGGGTAAGAGAGGGGTAAAGTAGTGCCAGAGTTCACCAATACCTTCCATATCTTGCACACCAAGATGGGTATCAAAGACTCCGAGTGAAATTTGGTTTTGAAATACCATGGGGCTCTACATAGATACATCCAAACTGAAATGGATTTTATGGACATCTCATCACTGGGTGCTGCTTATCAATATGCTGTTAAAATTGAGCAGAAATTTAAGCACCAGAACAAGTGAGAGTTTGGGTTTGCAAATCCGCAACAACCAAAGAATGGAAAATATGACCCTAACAACTAGTCTTCATAAAACCAATTCAAGCCACATGAAAAGAAGGGTAACAGAAAGACAAAGATGGACACTGGAAAATGGTGTGATTTCCACGAAATCTCCTGGAACAACACCGATGAATGTCGCTCAAAATAGTCATTGGTGGATGATATCAAAGACAAGGAGCCGAAACCTGATTCAGAATTTGATTCAAAAAATACTGGTGGAAGAAAATTCATCGACGCAGACCGAGCCACTGCTACTGTTGTGACCGCAACAATTCAACCAGAAGAACTAGGAGACCCTGAAGAGGGGGAACACCTTTTTCATTCATAGATGTGGGTGAAGGGGACCTTGCTGCATTTTATTGTTGATAATAGAAGCCAGAAGAACCTCATCTCACCAGAGGTAGTCAAACAGTTGGGAATGTCAACAAAAATACAGCCACAACCATACAACATTGGACGACTTCTCCAGGGATGTGATCTATGTGTCATCCAACAATGTCGATTGTCATACAACATCCAACCCTTCAAGGATGAGGTATTATGTGATGTTGCCCCGCTGGATGTCTGTGATGTTCGCTTGGGCTAGCCATATATGTGGAACCAACATCTTTTTTATGAGTCTCGACCCCATAGGGTCATTATTACTTTGGGGGTCATCTCTATAGGATACCAGAGGTAGTTTTGACTACTTTCCCACCTAAAAAGTGCCGCAAGGTAGTATCTCATACTACAAAATTAAGCTTCTTCATAATCTGTTCAAAAGGTGAACAAAAGGACACTACAACCGTTGCGACCTCAGTCAAAGAACCTTCTATCTAATAGAAGAAGGAAAACAATATTGACGAAATGCGCAAATATTTCTTCTACACATAGTCATCTCATCAAGTTCTTGACAACCTCCCACAAACCAAGTAATGCAACTTCTTCAACAAGGCAAGAAACTCACCAAGGTCCAGATTCATAAAACACTTTTCCCTCTCCCCTAGGAACTCAATGCAATTGAGACCATTGCTTCCTAATGAGGGAGGATTGATCCAGGTGGATATTTGTGTCCACCCACCTATTTCAACTGTCTCAAAACAATATTATGGAAATTTGCTATTTTTAGTAGTTTTTTCGATTCCTAAACTTCTGGGGCCATTTTGAGGGCCTAAATGAAGTTTTTTTGGGATCGAGGACCTCAAAGATTACAAACAAAAGGCTCTAATTTATCCCCCAAAATGAATCTCCTCTACGATACCTTTCCAACGATCTATCGTGCACCCAATATGAAGATTGTATGCCAAAGTTACGCCCCCGGGAAGTTGATACACCAAACTACCCAAAATGGGGTGCACAAAATTGTTGGATTTTCATCTTCCGGGGTTAGGGTTTTAGATTTTCTTTATGTTAAAAAGGCCTTTAGAGCCTCATTTTAATCATATTCTTGCGAATGTGAGTATCCATCACATCTCTTCTCAGAGATACGCTGCCACCATTCTAGCGAGTCTTTCACTATGTATTTCTATAGTTTTGTACATTTCACTCATTAATAGAAATTGTGTATTGCTGTATCTCACATCTCCGATATATTTCTGTTATATTATTGGATATATGAGATATCTTTGTACATTTCTTTATTATATCTCCGCTCTCATTTCATGCTGAAAATAATCTGGATCAACCACTCATAAGATCAACAACAAAGCAACATTTCTCTATGTAGGAGGGTGCATCGAGAGCACCAACTCAATTAACAGTCAAAACTCAGCCTCTTAAATAGGAAATATAAATCATTGAGATCAAGTCTCCTTCTGATGAGAAGGATTTGAATTTCAAAAGGATTAGGAGACAACTGAAATATGTAAGGGCTGAGAATGAACAATTGAAAAATAAAAATATGCATGCCAAGATTCATCTAAAGAAGACTATAGAGATGGGTGAAGAAACTGTTAAAAAGGAAAAGCACTGGGTTAAAATATCCATATCTCTGCGTAGGCAATTGAAGAATGTGTACAGGAAAAATAGAACTTATCAAGCTCAAAAAAGGAAGTTGAAGGAGGAAGTGCAACAATTGAAGGAACAGATTGCAAAACAGAACGTGGACATGTTGGCTCGAGTGGCCACTAGGAGAAGAAGATCAAGCATCATCTCTGCATCAAAATTATCAGCTTTTCTATGGACTTTATATATTCATTCTTACAAACATAAGGAGCATTTTTACATTACGCTACTATTATTATGCTCATATGATATTTTTGAAAGTCATTTTTGTGATTTATAGGTTATAGCAGGAATCATTAAAGGTTTGAAGGATTTTTGCATAGTTTTTATAGAAGATAATATGTTTTCAGGACAAAGTCACACCTGCAGGAAAGTTCGTAGCGGATCCTACCGAAGGCACTACAAACTGCTAAAACCATAACAGTTTGCAACGCACTCGCTACAAACTTGATAGTTATTTGGAATCCAAGATGTATGAAGGTTGCCACCTATCAGAAGGGGTTTGAGTAACTCTCCAAATATCAATTAGACATTGAGGGACATCTGTGCAAAAGATGTAGCTTCAGTTGATATTCATGCAACTAGTTGGCTGCAGTTGTATTTAACACTTCCAACATCTTCTTGAATTTTAGCAGTTTGTTAAATTTTGGTTGTTTTATTTTCTTCCACGCCTCTCACAGGCTCAAGATCCTATGCTAGATCTAGGTGGTGAGTTCAAGAAGGTATTTTATGCTTTTTTCTATTTAATGTGTAATGTAACTCCAAAAGAAGGTTCAAATGGTCATAGATTGGGACTCATATCATTACTCTTAGCTGTAAAAGTTTCCAGACTGTATGTAATCAGACTTAAGAATATTGAATAGTTAATGATCCGTTTCTTCTCCTAATGTCATATATGTGTTTCAATATTACTTTGATAATAGATATTAATGAAGGATTCATATTAGTACTTGTTCCTTAATACAATGAATTATTTATTGTTTGCTTACTGGTGCAAGTGTTATCAAAGTACTCTCTTGTTGATTAGGAGGTTCCTACCTGATGAGATTTATACTGTATGTGTTTCATAATTTCCCGTTGTAGCCTGATGCATGTATTTTACATTTTCTACTAAGTCTTCCATATTTCCATTGATATTCTAAATGCTGGTCTGAGACTATTCAAGCCTTACTTGCTGGTGTATAATTTGTGGAAGCTTTGTGTTGATGTTTTAAACTGAGTTTCTCACCCATTCACTACACATTGAACTAAACTCTTATATTTTACAAATATACAAGTTTTCTGAAGGGTATTAGTTTCACACCTATATCATTCTAGGTGAGACTTCTAGTACTAACAAAATTCACCCAAAAGATGCACTAGACCAAGTACAATAAAATGACAAAATCTTAGCTGATTTTGACAGTTGAAAAGCAAGTTATGAGTGAGAAAGTTAGGGTTTATGTAGCGCTAATGGATGAAGATGAAATTTTATAACATAATCAAGAAATACCCCTTTAGAGGGGATTCCCTAGTGGCTATGAGGTGCTCTAGGAACAAGAAACAAAACCCAGATTGCAGAAAGTTGAAATGACCGAAAATCATGTTTCACAATGCAACTATTTTATTTCTCCAATGCAAAAAGTAAATGATTAGTGCCTTGACTATTAGGTTACAGAGTCAAAGAGAGAGTTAAATATACTACTTCCTTGGGGGTGTAAACCCTCTTACTCCCTAAGGCAAGTAAAGCTAACTAGGAAAAGTGCTAGAAGGGTGTAAGCCCTCATACTTCTCCTAGAATTTCCTTAAGTAACAAATTATTTCCAAGTAAAAATTGATTAGCTTAGTGGGGTTGTATGCAATTATAATCCCTAAGAAGTACAACTAGTTAACCTTGAAACTAAGAAAAAGAGACAATAACAAGATGAAACCCTTCAACTAGAGAAAAAATCAAGAAGACAAACTTCTACTTTACCAAGAGTTATCCACCAATATGTAAGAGAAATTCTCCACAGGAGGTAGCACACCACTTCCTTCCACCAATATCAAAGTAAACCATGAAAAAATGCAAGAGAGAGATAAAATCCCCAAGGGGAGCGAAAATTTCAAACAAGTACTTCTCAGAATGGGAGATTTATGTTATGAAATGAGATTCACATGATCTCTATTTATACAAAAATCTTAATACATAGTTTTTCCACTTAGAAAGGGTAAAAACTAAGATAAGGGGTCAACAACCCTTATATTACCCCTTGCATCAAATAATAATATTTAATTTTCACTTTAACACAATAGAAACTCTAAAAATAAGATGACATCACCCCTTTAGGGGACGTTTTGGCCACTTGAGGAAGTCATTGGAGAGGAAAATGGAGGTCGTTGGGGCTCCTTAAGCCTCCTCATCATGTTCTAGGGTAGATCCATGTATCCTCCAGTCAAAATGTTTCAATTTTCAATGTACAATAACTCCATCAACATCAAATCCCATCTAGGCATGACGTCAAGCCTCAAAAGGTGACATTTTTCCTCTCCTAGGAAAGTCGTTTGGGTAATAGGGGCTGGATAAGATCCTCCATGATTCCATGTAAGACTCCAACGACATGCCTATGTGATCATGTGTGTGGGCCTACAAATCCAACATGTGGGATCCTTTCTTCTTGGAAGCCCAAGCTAGGCTTGTTCTCCAAAAACTAGCCACCAAGTAAGGTCTAGCAAAACAAAAGGGTACGCCCTCCAAAGATCTCAAGTCAAAGATATCATGACAAGTGTAAAACACATCTAATAAGAAATACACCTAAACATGTGCATAAAAAATACCTCATCAAATTAAAAAATGCTCAAAAACCCTATACAATTGACCAAGTTTAAGTATGATCCAGGTGGATATTGGTGGCCACCCACCTATTCCAACTGGCTCCTCTTAACAGTTTTTAGTTGAACACATTCTTCTGTACTTCTTTGTAATTGTAGGTTCTATAGTTTCGGGGCTGTCTGAATCCCTACACATCATCCACGAGGAGACTGGTGATCTCCCACCTAATCCAACTGGCTTATTTTGGCTGTTTTCATGTCAACACATCTTTCTGTATTGCCAAGGCTATTTTGGGGCCCTAAACAATGTTTTTTTTGGCTTGACACAGTCAAAATGTAGATGGAGTTAGGGTTTGACAACGTAATGTGTAGTTCTTGAAAATACCTCTCCAATGGACTATCACGTGCCTAATATGGAGGTTGTATGCAATAGTTACGACCCCGGGAAGTTGAGGTACCAAATTATCCATAGGGGCCCACATGACTTTTGGTGTTTCACCTCCTAGGGTTAGGTTTTTGGATGTCTATCATTTTGGAATTCATGAGTAATATTAAAAAGGCCTCTAGAGCCTCATTGTAATCATTCTGATTAGACAAAAGTGCGTAGCAACCACATATCTTCTCAGAGATAGCTACCACCGTTCGAGCAAGTTGTTTCAGTTCTACAATTTTATAGTTTCATCCTATTTCATTTATTCAATAGAATATATTGTTCATTGGATATCTGTGTTGTTCTCCATATATCCATTTTTATTGTATCCATTTTGTTAATCAATTTGTTCTGCTCTTTAAATCCGGATCAAAGTATGGGAGGGGTGTCATAAAAGTCCTATTGGGTAGACCAAAGCCCTCAAGTGAAGGATGCTCCCAAGGATAGAGTTTTAAGGTTATGTAGTGGATGATGAGGTGGAAGGGGTTTAGAATTCATAGGTCGATGAGTTTCATGACATACAAGGGCTTGTATTATCTCATTTATGGGTGCCTTTGTAGTGGGTGTGTGGCACCTTTGTTTGCGATGCACTTTTTCCAAGCCCATCTTCTTGCCATTCTTTATTTTTTTTCTATTTTAAGGAACAAGTTGAATGCAACTGTCTTGGTTTGGTGACTAGATAATGACAATGCCATTCAAAAATACCTCACAAAAATGAGAAGGTTTGCTCATGATGAGATCCCCTTTCTCTCACTTGTGTAACTGAGAGCCACTACCCTGACTTGGTGACTATATGATGGTAATTTCATACCGCTAAATACCTATGATCATGATAGCTCAGATCCTGATTGTTGTGTTGGTTTCGTCACTTGGGTGAGAAAAACAACAACACTTGCATGTCTAGATGAGCCTGCTAGAAAAGACAGTAGTTTGTGAGTGGGTTAAACAAGCCAAACACATGTAATAAACAAAGAAATAAACTAAAAAAACTAAGAGATAAAAGTTAGAAATCATGAGAAACTTAGAACCATGAAAATCAACCAATGACCAACATAATTCTACCAAGGGATCAATAGATTAGTAGGAAAAACACCGTAGGACTTATGAGTCCCCTCTTCCTCCTTGGGAGGGCTCTTGAGTTCCCCAATGGAGAGCTCTTCACACAATGGAAGAAATGGAAAATGGTGAAGAAAATCAATGCCTATTCCCTCAAAAGGTGAGTGGAATGGCCTATTGCAATGATGCTTGAAGGCTCCAAAGAGAAAAGAGGATTCTCAAGGGAGAATTCTTGCAGCATAACAATACAATGAATATCTTGGTTTCTTAGTGCACCCATGGCTCTTATTTATAACATTTCTTCAAGGAAAAATGTAATTTTTTATTGGTGTGAACAAGGGGCCTTTTAAGGCACCCTCTAGTCCTTGACCAACCCCCCATTCATATTTCTCTTAGATATGAAGGTAAAATCATGTTGGGAGCTGGTCCATAAGTGGTTGAGGGGTCGACAGGATCCATAAATGCATTGTTCATAGAAGTGCGCATATTTTCTCGTACACAGTCACGCACTTGGCGCATTGTGTGCTCTGAGAGCTTTGTTGGCCCACACACACTGCTCACTATGCACGCGTTTCCTTTGGTGAATTTGCGCATGCCAATTTTTGACCCAATTGTATAGTTTTTTGCCTTTTGAATGCATTTCAGTGCCGCAGGTGAACTAATTTATGTTGGCATTGCTGTGTTTCTGTAACCATTTGTGTGAAATGTTGCAAATGATATTTCAGTGATAACATATGCCCCCTAATGTGTGAGGTTAGGAGAATACGTATAGCAGAAATACATCAATCTTTCTTTTACTATGAGTGCCATTGTAATGAAGAGTGCTAAGAGGAACTGCAAGAGCGATCCATCAGAGGGAGATGGAAAACTATGGGACCCAAACCTTTCTCCAGGGACAAAAAGAAAAATCTGTGTACAAACAAGGCGAGCATGTCCCATGCTCGTGTCATGTAACCAAAATGTGAGACTGTAACTGAATATGTATGTTGATGTAGATAACTGCAGTGCCCTTGGGGGTGGTTGATAATGATAGAACAGTTCTAAATGGTGAACGGACTTTGAAGTGAGGCAAGGACGACTGTAAGAATTGTCGATGACTCGTAGGCATTGATGGCCTAATGAATTCATAGGTCTTCGGCTGGTATGAAACAACTGCAATAGTCCCATAGTAAGACCCACCATAACACGAGAGTTTCCTGAATTCGAATGTTATGGGGGTCAACAGAATCAGAGAGAAATGATGATTCTCTCTGTGGTAAAGGTAATGAGAGTAAAGATACTGCCTCCCTTCTGGAAACTGTGTTGATGTCGACAAAAGGGAGATGCGACTCCAAGAAGAAAAGGGCTTCTTGAAATCCACTGAGATGATATCATGTACTAACATGTAACATGAACAAATTCAAGATGCAGTGAGACTCAATACTGCCCTTGGTTTGATAATTTTGAAGGATGATTGGCAGCAACCATAAAACTGTATCTAGTGTCAGGGGGACGACTAGATATGGGGTTAAATTGTGCCAGAGGCTAACAAAGTGGACAAACTCAGAAATCATGGGTACATAAACTATGTCAGAATGAAAAAAGGGAGTGGATGCCCCAACCAAGGGTGACATGGGTTTCTTTGTTGGGAAAAGAAGGTCATTAAGGTCAATGATAAAAAAATTAAGTAAATGCTGGAAACAAAGGATTTTTAAAATTACCAAATAAATAAAGAATAATTTGGGTTGAGTATATAGATATAGAAATGGGTACCCCAATGAAAGATGGCTTGGCTTGTGAGGGCGCAAGTTGTGAAAGAGAATTGGTGGAGGGTGGGGGCCCCATGGGTGGGTTTCTGTATGAGGTAAATAGATGGAGGAAAATATGCAGATGGGAAAATTGATGGTGGATGAGATGGAGGGATAATGATACTGCGTAGGTGCAGTCAATAGAACCGATATGACATGACCTAGGAGTCCATTGGGAAAGCTAGAAATATGATGAGAATAAGTATGGGCTTCATTCTTGGAAGTGCATAAGACTATCAAGACTCCCATCCCTAAGGGGTGAAATCAACATGAGTGTCAAGTTTCCAAGGGGAACTATGAATGGGACAACTCATGCGGGGGAGAGTGCTACCGGGTGACAATACCCAAATGCAGTAGAGGTAAAGGTACTGTAGAGCCATATGTAAGGACCCTAAAGGTAAATGTCAGAGGGTATGACTGGGAGATGCAATTGATTTTCAGAGGGAATAATTACATGCCAGTGTCAAACATATAGCTGGAGGCGCTCTATTTCTTTCAGAACAAGTACCTTCACATATTAAAACCAAATACCCGACGTGAACAATATTTGATGGTAAAGAACATATAATAGTTATTTGATAAACTTGAATATGAGCATATGTACCTGAACGTGGTGTGAGAAAAATTCCCCTCTGGGGCCAAGTGCATATGATGGCCCAAGGAATATGAATGTGTAGATGGCGGGACCAAGATCCCGTGGTTGAGAATGGATAAAAAAATGGAGGCTATGGGATCCTATAACTGAGTGTGAAAGAGGGGAGTGACTGGTGTCATGAGTGGTGAGGTGGTTGAATGAGGTTGAATAGGGGTTGATTAAAGACCTCAGTATTCAAAAATCAAAGGACACTGGTATGTGAAATGAGGCAGGGATTCACAGAGAGCACAAGGACATCTCATCCGATCAGGGACAAACGAAGAGACATAACGAATGTCAGTGACATGAGCATTAGTAAGGGGTGGCTGAGAGGGCTCTAGATGAGATGTTTGGCGTACTATGGCTAATGATTGGATAACATTGAGGTAGATCTAGGCAATGAAGAGTGTAGTGAACATATTCTGAGCATGTGGCATGTTGTCGCAAGAGTCGACTCTAGGCTGTAATAGAGCCAAGCCTTAGCACATTTTTTAATGAAGAATTTATTTATCGTTCAGAACTTGACTTGGGTTGCAGCAAGCCAAACCCTAAAAATTTAATTTTGAGTGCACTTCTGACCTAATACACTCAGAGATAGTTCTCTAAACAACGAAGGGCTCTTTACTCAGGAATATTCAATGATTACAGTAAGAAGGCCAGATTTCTTATTAGAAAAGGTGTTTAATCAGGTCTGGAGGTTGATACAGGAGAAAAAAGTCCATTGGGCATGGAGTCAAGTGAAAACCATAGAGAGAATATCATAACAGGGTTCACATTACTTGCAGAGAATGAGGCAAGGTAAGTCTTTCTTTCAACTATAAATGATCATGATTTAA
>JASDQU010012527.1:174535-189233 GCA_032191745.1 Picea mariana
TCAGAGGTGAGATACGTGATCTTGTTGGCATGTCTTCTTTGAATGGTGGTGCGATGGAAAAACTTAGTATTGCGCTCCCCTTCTTTTAGCCAGAGAACACGCGACTTTTGTTTCCACAGGATCTCTTCCTGTTTCTTCCTCTCTTCCAGTTGGAGGTGCACTTTTGTTTCTTGGTCTCTTAGATCCTGCGTTAGTCCTTCCTCCCTGATCCGCTGCTAAATCTCGCTCATCTGCTGCAATAGCTCTTTTTGGGAGCTGAAAATGTTTCCGAAGGTGAGTTTGTTCCAGAGTTTTAAAGTTTTCTTCAAATTTTTTAGCTTTTGCTGGAAGCGGAACATTTTAGAACCATAGGGGACCTCTTCCTGCCTCCACCATTCATGAATATTGGCTTGGAAATCGGGGTGATCAAGACAAAATTGTTCAAAGTAGAAGGGTTTTTTTCCTGGCGTGGCCGGGACGTCCACCCAGAGTTGAACAGGCCAGTGGTCGGAACCAGAGATATTTAGGATAGAGGATTCCATTGTTACTCCATCCAGCATGAGGGATTCCAAGGTGAGGAAGCGATCCAGTCTGCAGGAGATCTGATGGACCCCGATTCTTCTGTTTGTCCAGGTGTAGCAGCCATTACCAGTTTCGAGATCGATGAGGTGAAGCTCCTCAATCATGCTATTGAACTCACTGGAGTCCCGATCCAGTCTTCTTGACCCGCCTTTTTTTCCATCAGGGTGTGTATAATGTTAAAGTCCCCCCCTAAAATCCATCGGTTGCGCTGGGTAAGGCTGGAGGTATAACGCAGGCTGCCAAGGAAAAATTGCTTGTCCACTGGGTTGGCGGGGCCATAGACACAGGTTATGTGCCCAGGCCGATTTGATCCGATGAGCCTGTACTCTGTTGTGATAGTCCATTTGGTGGCCCAGAAATTTTCCATCATTACCAAATTGGTGTTCCACGGGATAGCCAGGCCTCCGGTTGTTCCTGTGGCATCTACAGAGGCTACTCCTCCTTGTTTCCAGCAGTAGGGGAGTATCCTGTCCATATCCTCTGAGGTACATTTCATTTCCTGGAGCAAGACAATGTCTGGTGTTTCTGCTATGATCATTTCCCGTAGCATCTTTTTCTTACTACGGCCATTAAGACCTCTTATGTTCCACGAGATAATCTTCATGATGACAGGTGGGAGGGGAGGGGAGGAAAATTGTCTGATATCAGATTGACCTACCATGAGTTCACCATGAAGTTTCCTATCTCTTGTATAAGTTTATTTGTGGATTTTCTTCCCCTTTTCTTTTCCTCCTTCTGAGCTTTGCCTGGATTTTTGGATTGGCTGCCTTGGATCCCCAGTGCTTTGCCTGCTCGAGCGGTGGATCCAGCTGACAAGTTGAGGAAAATTTTATGCACCTTCCTCAGTTGATCCCTAGGTATAGTGTAGAGCTTTTGATGCCTGTATGCATGTTCTAAGTGGTCTAAGTCTACCCCAGCAAGATCTTGCTCCTCTATTATCATATCTTCGTCCCCATCATCGTTTTCCTGCAGGTCTGGTTGTTCCTAGATCTGGCTCTGAGTATGGAGAGCGGCTATATTGGACTGTGGGGATGTGGTGGCATTCGAACATTCGACTTGGGTGTCGTTGGGTGGGGATGGCTTATTTGGAATAGTATCAGAGCTGGGGTTTTCCGATTGATTCTGTAGAGTATCGAATTTGTTACTAGTGGGGAGATCTGTACTTACCTGGTTCACTTGTTTTCTGTTCCCCTGGCATCTTTTTCCTGCTACCTGGACGAAGCTCTCCGTGTCCTTGCCGGTGTCTAGGTTCCCCTCCTTGTGAGCTTTGTTGAGCGGACATTCCCTGAACAGGTGACCATGTTCATGGCACTTTCTGTAGCGGAAGGGGATGTGCTCATAGTCTATTGTTTGAGACCAATCTTCATCCTGGTACTCCAGCGTTATGGATCCTGGAAGTGGCTTAGCAATGTTCAGATAAACACAAATTCTTGCATATGACGTGTACCTTCTCTGCTTCGTGGCTTCCGAGGATTTTACATAAATGCCAATGGTGTTGCCAATACCTGCAAGTACCTCCTCCAGCCAGAATTCCTGAGGTAGGGAGTAGAGTCTGATCCATACTGGTGCATGGGCGAAGTCCTCTTTTTTAGGGCTGAACTTTTCTGTCCAAAATCTCAGGAAGAGACCTGCCGAGTTGTAGAAGTATGGACCTCCGTCGAAGATACGGTTGCGATCTTCCAAGTTATGAAAGATGATGGTGAAAAAACCCTTGGAGCCCAGCTGTAGGTCATAGTGACCCTTGGGCTTCCACCAATGGTGAATCCATTTGATCAGGTCTCTTTCCGAGGGCCAAAGCCCTAGAAACTTTCCCACCAGAGCGTTGTCTCTCATATACTGCTTCTGCTCCTCAATGCGTAGTGATTTGACCACATATTTTGGATCCTGTGGTGCTTGTGGTATGCATTTTTCGGGGATCCAAGGGGCCAAAGATTTGGCCGAGTCGATCCTCCTGTTAGGATCGATGTCCCTTTCATGGTCCTTAAACGTTCCTTCCTCAATGAGCGCCGCACGCAGGTCAGGGGGCGGCTCAAACTCTGGTCTTTTCATTCTCACTGCTGCATTTGCGTTGGCAATAACCTGACTGTAAGAGGCGCCTGTTGGCATCCCTTCTCCATGAATCGGGGGCCCCTGCGGGGCGGCCATCGGTTGGGGGCAGAGCGTGGCGGATACTGTTTCGACACCCTAGTTGCAGAGCTCGCGTATACTCGTCCTCGAGGATTGTAAACAACCAACATTTTATTCTACAATTAGTTTTACTACACATAACTGGGGTTTCTTTGGGAAACAATTGAGTCATATTCTTGATACGTGCAGCTGGTGTGAATTTCCTTTCCAACACAATAGTTAACATATTTAATTTTATGCAAGTGAAAAATTTACTTTCCTGCCTATGTGTTTACTTTCATGCAAGTGTGATATTTCAATTCCTACAAGTGTGATTTAATTTCCACAGTTTGTATAACCTTTCCAAAGCTTCAAAATTGTCTATACTCTGACCACAAACCTAATCATTAATAGTACGACTACATATCAAACCAATGGGAGACTAGAGTGTAGCTTGCATATACAGTGTATGGTATCTCGCAAGTTCCATATGAGCCTCAGATTGGTAATTAAATGCACACTCGTTTTAGTTGTCTTTCTAAGAAATTAGAAAGGCAATTAAAAATCTTGTCAAAACCAACATTAGACTAGGATCTAGGGCCTTGTTGTAGGGTTGGAGAGTAAATTATCCAAGGCCACAAAACAAACCTAGAAGTCACTAGTGAGTGCATAAATCCATTGTCACAAAGAGTGCTTTCCAGGAATTTCTCTAACATAGGAGTTAAGAACTAGGTCACACTAGGGAAAGTGGAGTGATATCCCCTCTCTGCTTGTTTTGGTGTCTATTGAACTACTACATGTATGAGGGTTTCAATAGTGTCACACCTCTCTGCGAGGTAGCATTTTTTGGAGCTTCATGCATAGTTTCCCTGCCCATATGTGTGGTCCTAAGCCATGATTATTCACCTAGTCGGTGACTGTGAGGTAATAACCATAGTGGCCTTTCCTAGGTATCTAAGAGGTGATTGTGGATGGTAAGTGTCTACAGTACCCGGGGTAGATGTTGAACCTTTATTTCATTTCTTTTGGAGGGTTTTCATATTCACAAGGGTACTTGCACCAGTAAGGGTTATTAAGTGTGGGTTATAGTAATTGTCACTCACACCTTCACTAGCCAAAACTTTGGGGACTTGGCATCCCCTAGATGGTCGGTTTTCAAAGGCCCATTTATCCACTAGTTTTCTTATTGAAAGCCTAGATTTTCTAGGGGTGTTATCTTTGGTTATGTATCTAGGTCGGTTGTAGGTTGATTTTTGTTTATTTTCATAACCCATTTTATTCACCGTGGCTAACCAACCTCATTGTTGGTCCCGTAGACAACATGGAATTTCTCTGGAAGTGAAGGAACAACCACCCGTTAAGAAGAGGTTGGTATCCACTATAGACGACATATATCTTGTAGAGTCAGAGAGGGATTATGAGGAGAGTGAGTAAGTAGAGTTTGAAGTGGTTGGTGAAATTCCTTTGACCGATCTATTCAACCATGTACTCCTTAGGGTAAGGAGACATTTCAGTGATCCTTTTTTTTTTTTTAGTGATCCTCATATGATGTCGGGCATAAGTTTTTTATCAAGTATGACCAATCCTTTAAGATCATCAACAATCATCATAGGAGGAACCTCAATGATTTCCTTCTTGTCATCTATTAGTGTCATAGGTCCTACACCATTCTGGCCTAGTACATCAAGTTTCTCCATTTGGGGGATGTCAAAAGTGACTTATTTTCCTTCCATTATCGCACCTACTATAAGCATGCTTGTCACATCATTCTTAATTCCCACATCTAGATTTGTATTTGGTGGGGGGGGCAAGCCTTGGTTCTAATGACAAGAGTGGATTTCCTTCTTCTTCTGACATCTCTATAGGAAACCCAACAATGTCAAACACTAGTTTCCTTTTTGGTTGGAATGTTTATAGAGGGTCTGGGGCTACTCCTAGTTAATTTGGAGATATTAATGTTTCCAGAAAATTTAACATTTATTGGGGTAGCACACCTAATACTGAAAGTATTAATAATTTCATTTATACCTATGTTTCTGGGGGCATATTTGGTCCAGGGACTAGTAATCCTTTCGATTATCCTTTTGTTCCTTGGGGAACTCCCCCTAGGGAAAGTTATGGGCCAAGGGGTAGCGTTATTTTTGGTTATACATCTCTTCTTGGAGGAAACCCTTCTAGGGGCATGTCTGGTCTTGGAAGAAACAACGTTTCTAGGAGTTCCTTTGTTCCTAGAGAAAATCCTCATAGGGGCATGTTTGGTCCTAGAAGCAATAATGTTTTTGGAAGTGCCTTTGTTTCTATAGGAAATCCTCCTAGGGGAATGTTTTGTCCTGAAAGAAGCAATGTTTCTAGGAATGCATTATTAGGGGAGGACTCTTAGAGCAATGTCCAAATGACAATGGAATAATTCATTAAGTTTTTGTTTCATTTTTTTTAATTRTAGTTTTATAATTTCCATAGTGCATGATTTAATTAATTATTTAATCTATTTTTTTGTATAATTGTAATAGATTGATTTTTTTATCACTTTAATTAATTTAATTAATTCATGTTGTAAGTGTTGATATAAAATAATATCAACACTATGTTCTATGGAGCCAGTTCCCACTCCAATATAACAGAGTGTTGTGTAGCTTAGGTTGTTTTCTTTAATTTCCAATTGTGTGATTTAATTATGCAAGTTGTTAATTATTTGTTGCGAGATTGAATTTTTTTTATGTTGTTAATTATTCAAGATGGATTGTATTTATTCAGTCATGCAATTGATTATTCACATAAGATTTTATTTCATATGTTCTTAACATAATGATTGGAATTGTTGTTCGGAATAGTGACATGGATCATCTTGCCAAGGATTGGGCCCTAATTTTGAGGATTTAGTTAATTTCTTTACGAGCAAGTAGTTAATCAATTTCCTTTCACCATGTGTGATTTATTTTCAGCAAGCGTGGTATGAATTTCAATTTTTGCAAGAGTAATTTAGAGTTTCAATTCTACAATTAGCTTTACTACACATAACTGGGGTTTCTTCGGGAAACAATTGAGTCATATTCTTGATACTTCCAGCTGGTGTGAATTTCCTTTCCAGCACAATAGTTAACATATTTAATTTTATGCAAGTGAAAAATTTACTTTCCCGCCTATGTGTTTACTTTCATGCAAGTGTGATATTTCAATTCCTACAAGTGTGATTTAATTTCCATATTTTGTAGAACCTTTCCAAGGATTCATAATTGTCTATACTCTAACCACAAACCTAATCATTGATACTATGACTACATATCAAACCAATGGGAGAGTAGAGTGTAGCTTGCATATACAGTGTATGGTATCTCGCAAGTTCCATATGAGCCTCAGATTGGTAATTAAATGCACACTCATTTTAGTTGTCTTTTTGAGAAATTAGAAAGGCAATTAAAAATCTTGTCAAAACCAACATTAGACTAGGATCTAGGACCTTGTTGTAGGTTTGGAGAGTAAATTACCTAAGGCCACAAAAACAAACCTAGAATTCACTGGTGAGTGCATAAATCCATTGTCACAAAGAGTGATTTCCAGGAAGCTCTCTAACATAGGAGTCAAGAGCTAGGTCACACTAGGGAAAATGTGGAGTGATATCCCCTCTCTGCTTGTTTTGGTTTCTATTGAACTACTACATGTATGAGGGTTTCAATAGTGTCACACCTCTCTGCGAGGTAGCATTTTTTGGAGCTTCATGCATAGTTTCCCTGCCCATATGTGTGGTCCTAAGCCATGATTATTCGCCTAGTCGTTGATTGTGAGGTGATAACCATAGTGGAATTTCCTAGGTATCTAAGAGGTGATTGTGGATGGTAAGTGTCTACAGTACTTGGGGTAGATGTCGAACCTTTATTTCATTTCCTCTGGAGGGTTCTCATATTCACAAAGGTACTTTCACCAGTAAGGGATGTTAAGTGTGGGTTACAGTAATTGTCGCTCACACCTTCACTAGCCAAAACTTTGGGGACTTGGCATCCCCTAGATGGTTGGTTTTCAAAGGCCCATTTATCCACTAGTTTTCTTATTGAAAGCCTAGATTTTATAGGGGTGTTATCTTTGGTTATGTATCTAGGTCGGTTGTAGGTTGATTTTTGTTTATTTTCATAACACATTTTATTCACCATGGCTGACCAACCTCATTGTTGGTCCTATAGACAACATGGAATGTCTCTAGAAGTGAAGGAACAACCACCTGTTAAGAAGAGGTTGGTATCCACTATATATGTCATAGATCTTGTAGAGTTAGAGAGGGATTCTGAGGAGAGTGAGAAAGTAGATTTTGAAGTGGTTGATGAAATTCCTTCACCCAATTTTAACCCTCCTTTGACCGGTTTGTTCAACCCTGTACTCCTTAGGGTAAGGGGACATTTCATTGATCCTTTTTCTTTTTTTAGTGATCCTCATATGATGTCGGACATAATTTTTTCATCAAGTATGACCTATCATTTAATCTCATCGACAATTATCAAAGGAGGAACTTCAATGATTTCCTTCTTGTCATCTATTAGTGTCATAGGTCCTACACCATCTTGGCCTAGTACATTAAGTTTCTCCATTTGGGGGATGTCGCAATGACTTATTTTCCTTCCATTATTGCACCTATTGTAGGCATGCTCATCACATCATTCTTAATTCCCACATCTAGATTTGCATTTGGTGGGGGGGCAAGCCTTGGTTCTAATGAAAAGAGTGGTTTTCCTTATGCTTCTAACATCTCTATAGGAAACCTGACAATGCCAAACACTGGTTTCCTTTTTGGTTGGAATATTCATATAGGGTATGGGGTTGCTCCTAGTTAATTTGGAGATATTAATGTTTCCAGAAAATTTAACATTCATTGGGGTAGCACACCTAATCCCAAAAGTATTAATCATTTCATTTATACCTATGTTCCTGGGGGAAGATTTGGTCCAGGGACTAGTAATCCTTTTGATTATCCTTTTGTTCCTTGGGAAACTCCCCCTAGGGGAAGTTATGGGCCAAGGGGTAGTGTTATTTTCGGTTATACATCTCTTCTTGGAGGAAACCCTCCTAGGGGCATGTTTGGTCTTGGAAGAAACAATGTTTCTAGGAGTTCCTTTTTTCCTGGAGGAAACCCTCATAGGGGTATGTTTGGTCCTAGAAGCAACAATGTTTCTAGAAGTGCCTTTGTTTCTATAGGAAATCCTCCTAGGGGAATGTTTTGTCCTGAAAGAAGCAATGTTTCTAGGAATGCATTGTCCCCGGGGAGAATCAACCTAGGAGCCACATTCCTTTTGGGAAACCATACACCACTGAAAAATATAATATGGGGAAAGCTCAAAGTCCATCAGGTCCACAAGATTCTTCAACTTTTTACTAGAATCCATTTTCCAACAAACGGTTTACTTTCTTGGCAATGTTAGACTTTCTAGGCCTATCACATTTGAAAAATGACCCCATTGCTCACAACTTGGTATGGTCTAGCATTCTTGTCAAATTACCATCAGACTTTCCTAAGTTTGATGGAAAGCCAAGAAAAGACTCTTCGTTGCACATTATGACTTACCATATTTGGTTCTCATGCAACTCATTGATGGATGATAGAATTCGACAAAAGGGGCACTTCATACAACATTTTTAATTCCTTGGATATGGTGTTTTTAACAATTTTTAAGTTTTCAATTAGGTACAAGACCGGGACAAGTATTTTGACATATTTGTGTCAAGATACCTCCACCCACATTTTCAATCACATTCATGAGTGGAGATGGCAATGTAGTCTAATCAAGGATAATATTCTTGACCAACTCCTCATTGATTCGTTCATTAAGTCTGTGTTACCTCCCATTTCAAAGGATGTTTCAATGTTATAGGCGGTAATTGAGGAGTAATCCATCATGCATGCCCAACATTTAGACATTATTTTGCATGATATTAGGTCGTTGATGGATGCTGAAAATTCCAACCGGGGACCACATGCCAATGGTGTGGTAGGTCCCATTTTCAGTGCATCGGTGGGCCATTTGGCTAGTCAGTTGGTTCAATTAAACATCACATCAAACCCACCAACCATTTCTCCCACCAATCAAACTTATTAATTCCCCACTCAAACCTCTAAGGTGAATTCAATGTAGTCCATGGAACCGAAGAATCCTCAGAAACATGGAGGGAAGAACAAGAATAAGAAGATAATTCACCCAATGAGAAATGAGCATGGGACTCCAAAATCCTGAAACAATGTTGTTGGAGGAACTAAGGAGAAGAACAATAATAGGTTCCCATGCAAGATTCATGGGGAGGATCATCCTACTCATTAATGTCCAAAAATGGATGAAATTTATATGTATTTCACCCAGCAAAAATCTCCTTATAATCTTTTGTCTTGATCAATGCATTTCTTCCCCATCAACAACAAATGGTTTCCTCTAATCCTAACCATATGTAAGGGGGCATCGCATGTAACGCTTAGTTTGAGGGGTCTTCGTCAAACAATCAAGTATTCATGTGTGACCAGATGGTGTCATTTCAAACTCAAGCTCGTAACTATGACACTCCTAAGATTGGTCCTTTGAATCGGGATCAAGTTCCCTCTTGCCAGCTTGGTGTCCCTCTCTAGATATAGAAGTCATCATTTGGGACCATTATTTTCCCACCCAAGGGTATTCTTTGACAAACAACGCATAATCATAATGCATGGGATGCTCACAAATACAACATTGTGTAAACTTTGGCCTAGGCACCATGTGCCATGTCTTCCCTTGAAGTCCTACAAAGCTACCCGACATAGCCTGAGGCATTGTTTTCAGCTATAGGTGGGGTCGACCCCTAAAATTCCAATTTACTTACGTTTGATTTGGGCTAATCTTGGCATAGGATCTCCCACCAATTTTTTTTTAGATTCAAGTAATAGTCCGAGGGAAAAAATATTCCAAACAGTTTTTTATGAAGGATCCTCCACTTGTTTCATGTCCATCTCAGGTTGGAAAGATATCGACTCTCCAAAGATCAATTCGTCTAACAAGTCTGAGGGGAAATAATATTCCAAACAGTTGTTGACGAAGTATCCTCCACTTGTTTCATGTCCATCTCATGTTGGAAATATATCAACTCTCCAAAGATCAGTTTGTTTAATGCCTCAAGCTACCTGACATAGCCCGAGGCATTGTTTTCAGCTATAGGTGGGGTCGACCCCTAAAATTCCAATTTACTTACGTTTGATTTGGGCCAATCTTGGCATATGATCTCCCACCAATTTGTTTTCAGATTCAAGTAATAGTGTGAGGGAAAAAAATATTCCAAAAATTTGTTGACGAAGGATCCTCCACTTGTTTCATGTCCATATCATGTTGGAAATATATCGACTCTCCAAATATCAATCCATCTAACACCATGCTTAAGGAGTTTTATGGACACATGCTCCAGCCTCATGGCATCATTTATGCATTTCCCATCAAGTTAGGTCATGGTACCACTGTTTCAGTGGTCAATTCCCCTTTAGAGTACAACCTTATACTTCAGTGCACTTAGTTTTGGATGATGGGGAATGAGAGGATGTGAGGTGGAACTACTTCTAGAGTTGGTTTCATTGGCCTTACCTTGATCTATGTGTTGTTGGACCATAGTTTTCCTGTCTAAGTTCCTTTTGTTTGGTGGAGTCATATATGTGGCTCGAGGTGACCTACTTGAGAGCTAGAACAATAGTTTCTACGACTCGGAGGAACATATGAGGTCTGCAATTAGTTGGTGCTTCTCTAAAAGATAAGTGCCATGATTATTATGATTTCATTGATATGCTTAAATGTTTTTGAATTGTGTTTATTTTTTGTTGTGTAAATTATCTGTATGATGAAAAATTTATTTGTGAATGTCCTACAAGATTAATCATAAATATATATGAATATTCATGAGTGCATAATAGTGTTTAGTTAGCATAAATGTAGCATATGTAGGATGGACTATACATGAGTTTTATAGAGCTTGATGGCCAATAGAAAAAATGGTGGATGATAAAACAAGTTCCAAGATGAAGGTGAAGTGAGTATACCAATTAGAAGGTTTTTCCTTAGCAATGAACAATAATCACAATATGGAAACTAAAATTGAATTTGATCCATTAATTTCATTCAAAGTTAGTTTATATCACTTTGAGAGAAATTTTAAATTTGCAAGAAGAAGATGTAATGCACTTATAAAACTGTGTGGCAATGATTTTGGAGTTATTATTTTGAATGTCTTTAGCCAATATGGCATGTGTCTCCTATCAAGATATTTATCTCTGGAGATGGATTTCATAACACATGGTTGACATGGTACCCCCCTAGATTTGACATTAAAGGAAACTATAGAGGAGATTAAGGCCAATCTACGGAATGCAATATAAGAATGATATATTTAATTGGAATATCCACTTATGGACATCATGGATTGCACTAATGTGAAAATATCTACAAAAGGCCTTACAATCACCTCAAACACCCAAGGCCAAGAACAACTTCTAATAGTGATTCAAGAATCTATTGAAAAAGATTGATCCTTATTTAGATACATGGGCAGTCCACATTGTTGCAAAAATGATTTTATGTCTAAGATACCCATGAGGTTGATGATTAAGGGGGACAAGGGGAGGTTGTATTGAATGAATGAAAAATAAAGATGTGCATTTGTGCTCAATTCTATTTCATCAAATTTTGGTGTTATCAAACGATATTTGGAAAATAAAATAACCCCTCTTTCTACGAAATTTGACACCTTTGACGTATGTCAGTAGGCATAGTACCAATATTTTTCATACCGAAGACCATTTTCTACCACTATAAGAGAAAATTTTAGAAAGGATACTTGAAGGAAATGAATTGTAATAGTTGATACAAAAATTCAGATCATATACTATTGTAACATCTACTAGAGTTAATATGATTATAGAGGAAAATTTAGATAAAGCTCCACATCTAACTCATTCAATATAGAAATATGTAGCAAGGGTGACTCTCAACTTTTTTCCTTCAAATAGGACCTACATGAGGAAAAGGTTAACCTAAGTTTTCTTTATGCATCATAGTCTCATTTCAACATGACAATCAAAAATCATTTTCTAGATGTCACAATCACAATGAACAACTATTTAGCAAGGTGCAATGAGTGTGTATTCATCACTAAAAAACTTAGTAGCACAATTGATCCAACTTGAGTATAACAATTACACATGATTCAAATAGCCCTTGATAACTATATTGCAAGTTGTGTAGTATGTGTTGTGTGCATAGATTGAATTTGGAGAAACATTCACGAATTTGATTGAGTATTGTGCATGACAATATGGATGAGGAGAATATTTATATACCAGATATAGGTAGGAAGGGAAAAAAATAGCATTGTCATGAATCTACTAGTTGCTTTGATTAGTATTCTTACATATGGACACAATACTAGAGGATTCAACCACTTTATCCTTACATTTGTTGAAATGGGTTGAAACATCACTATGACTTCATTAGATAAATGCCTCAAGGAACTCAAAGAAATATTGTTGAAAATATATGAGGATTTTTTTGACAAGAGGACATCAAATCACCTACTAGATGATGCACTGGTACAAATTAAATCATATGAATTTTTTTTATCTATATGACATATTTTATGCATTCTCTTGAGGTAAGAGTTAATAACACATGCACTTCGCATAAAATTGTTACCACCAATATTGTTGTTTCGAATGGATAATCATGCAAGTGGCAACAAAAAATATTATGTTTTTTCATTTGCATCCCTTCTAACACCAATGAGTATCTTTGAAATCATATAGGAAGGTTCCTCCAAGTGGGTCGCACATATAAATATATAGATGGAACATATGGAACAATATCAATTCTATTAAAATGAAATGACATATTTTCACTATTAGAAGTCATGGATACTTATAGGGCATGCAAAGATATTTGTTCCCCCCCCCACCAAACCCCTACAATTTGATTGCAGATGTGTTTGACTTCAATATCTTTCTTAAGCCACAAGTATTGGACAGGAACTACAATATAGTTAGTATCAAAGGATGTTAAAACTTCAAATTCCAACTTGTTAATGTAATAATAGTCATGCAATATAAATCCTCATATGGCGATGAAAAATTTTCACCTCCTATGAATGTGAGGTCTTTGTTGCTAAATATCCATCCAAAATTACCTAAAGGGAAACCTTAGTTGTCAAGACTACTAAGGAAACAATCATGTATTTCCTTTTGGAGAAGCGGGATTGACAAGGGAGAAAAACAATTTAGGCATCTAAACATAACTTATTGGGACCTAGACATTGTATTAAAGGCTTTGGATAATCCCCTTCTCCATAATATTTAAACAAGAAAAAATTTAATAATGGCCATACATAGTGCATGAATTAGACATAAACATTGACATACCACCCACAAATGATGTCGTGGAAGCATAATTAAAGGAAAATGTCCACAATATTTAATATTACTATGTTGGACCTCCATGTAACAAGATTAGAGATGAATTATATTTAAAGGATGATCTTGTTGAGGGGTAAATGCTCATAGTATAGTCATCAAACCCACTTTTTTAAATATGGTTGGTTAGGGAAGAGGAAAATGTTTGTCAAGATTTAGATGTTATTGCTAAGACATACAACATAGAGGTTCAATTGTGGAATCCCTTTGGAATAGAAAAAAAATAATGTACAATTATTATTTGGATAAACTCATAAAATTGGGTTTTTGGGAGATAGGAATTATGTTCATCTATGTGAATATAATAATATGGGCATGGACACCAAAGTAAATATTGAGAAGACAAATAAGGAAAATATATCAGAGTGGATTGAAAACAATTGAGGCACAAAAAAAATATGAAACATAATGGAGAGATTATGAGTGATGCTCATGAATGAGAATTTATTTGAGAAAATTAAAACTCTTGAAGTTTGTCTGCTCTCTTCTCTTATGGCCCAATATGTGGGATGGGTGAATAATTCCACAATAGTCTAGTTATAGTGTTTGTTGAGTGTAATTCCCCTCCATGATGTTAACCAAAAACAAATCATGCAATGTACAAAAGAATATTTTTTTATTAGTATTCAAAATCTATACTATGGTCACTTCTTTTCCATTACATTGATATCTATGATTTGTATAATCTCAAATACACAATACTAGCACTTGAAACATTTCAATCACCACTACAGAGCAAATAGTGAGTACAAAAGTTGGCTCAAATACCAATTTAATCAAGACAAGTGCATAGACCACAATGATTATCCCTATACTAATCATTCAATGGATAAAAATTGTCCTGCACAAAAGTAAAATAACAAATTTACCCTCAAATGACATCTTTATTCCATGACTAATCATTCAATGGTTCACAATTATCCTCAACAAAAATAATACAACAAGTATGCCCTGAAATGGTCATATACAATAAATCTTAAATCCATATGATTTGATAACTAAATCCCTTATATTCAAGTACAATTTACATCTAAATTTTCAAAAACAATTCTCTTTATAATGATTGGGAAAAGACTAGTTCCAATACTTTTCTTATAAATTTTCCTTTAATTGAATAGTTCTCCTTGTACGGTTAATTCATATGAACAAAATTCAATTGTGAATGCATAAAAAGAGTTTTCTTTTCCAAAATTAATCAGTATTCTATGTCATCGCTAGTAGCCAGTCGATTTGGAGTAATGAGATAAGGTTTTAAAGAGATTGAAGAGTGTGCATTTACTCAATTACATATATTTCTCATTTGAAACATGGTAACAAGTTACATAATTTTTGAGTATGTGTTATATTCTTTGGACGACTAGACTTAGTGTCTACGTTGCATCGGGCATGCAGGGGGGGAAGTAGTTTCCCCTTGGTTTGGGGTTGGGGGGAAACGCCCCCAAAAATTGTTTCTTTTGGCATTTTTTCCATCAATTTTTGGCGGTTTTTCAATACATGGTTTTCACCAATGGTTTTCTAATTCTAGTTAAGAATTAGGGTTGTTAACTAATCCAAGTAATGGACTAGGGGTTTGGATGTTGAAGGGTC